>OY829512.1:11441474-11619474 GCA_963691665.1 Clepsis dumicolana | reverse complement strand
TTTGCATTATAAAAGTATAAGCGTCGAATAAGAGCGAATGAAATTGTAAAGTGAGTTAGTGTGCGTTTCCATTATGGCGGACCCACGAGCCAATCACATTAGTCGAAATCCACATTTCGCTCCGCCACCCTTTCAATATGATATTGTGATTGACCGAATCTACACAGCTCCGCTCCGCTCCGTTGCAATGGAAACGCACTCTTAGGGCACGGTGTAGCGACGCGTAACTGCAAGTTCTTTTGTCAATAATAATCGATGTACTTTAGTTAGTCTCTCCAAGTCCTATTATTCATAAACCAATTTTAACTAAAATGCCGTTAAAGTTCGTTTGTCCTTTTTTGTCACATTGACATTTCCGTAAGTAAGAAGAAAACAAAACCTATTTTAACTAATGGAGGCTTGAGTGACGTTTATGAATGATGGCATCAGCCCTTACTCACGACGCTGTTACTGAGGTAGTACTACACAAGATCGTTTCAAGAACTTTTGTTAATTTTTTACTGCTTTTGTAAGATGTGAAGAGCGAGTTAGTGCTTTTCGTGACCAATCTTAATTTAAATTATTATTGTATAGATCAATTATAAACATGTAACCACAATCAGCACCACGTAATTGTAAGAAAAATAAAGGAATGTATAGCTATAATAATTAAATTGTATATTTGTAGAGTTCGTTTTAAATGAAAATATCCACTCAAAAGAATGATATTAAAAAAAAGGTGAGTTAATAATATGAAATTAATGAGATGTTATCAAATTGAATTCCTCACAAACTAAAAAATATGTATTTTTAACAGGTTATTCATTTACCCCTGGACGGAAGAAAGAATAAAGAAGTGACGTGATCATTCCGCTATGCATCTAGACTTTGGATTTGGAATCCATGTAAGTGCATAAAGCTTATTTTTATCTCTATTTATGTATCTATTAAAAGCAAAAATGTGTACTTAAATGTATTTCTGCCATAAATATGAAACTTCGTGCCTGTGTTTTTGGTTGCAAATGTAAATCGCCTGTTCGAACTCGACTCAATGTTTCTGTACATTTACAGATTGTCGGAATACTAACTCGAACAATATTAAGTCATCAATAATCATAGATCACAGGAATAACTGTTAAGAAAAAATATAAGTATATTAAATGTTCCGCAATATTCTCGGTTTTAATTTTATTACTTGTATAATGGACAAAGAGATTGTTATACTTTAGTTAGCACGTCAGAACTCAGAAAGCAACTGGTCGACATTACGCTAGTGTGATAATGATAATAAATTACATAAGTACAAGTAAGTACGTAACATAACGCACCAAGTAGTAAAAACATTTTTTTAAAGATTAAACAAGCTTTGATCAATCGAAATGTATATTTCAAAGCAGACAAAACCGATTTTGTCCCATCGTGTGGCTTTAACGAACGAACGAATAGACGGACATGACAGATTTACAAGAGCTGTTTGGCTACGGAAGCCTAAAAATACGATGTGTAAGTATATGTACTTATAAAAAAAACCGGACAACTGCGAGTCGGACTCGCGCACGAGGGTTCCGTACAAAGTGTTTCAAGTTATCCAGTGTTAGCAGAGCCCTGCTTCTAAGCAAAATGTACGCAGTGTGGGGTCATCTTTTATTGGTCTGTGAAATCTACAGACAGACAAACATTTGAGATTTTGTGACTTTTCTGAGTAGTTGTGCTATAAGAGCTACCTTTATATCAAATTTCTAGTTTCTAGGACAACTGGAAGTACCCTTTAGGTTTTCGGATTTCGGCAATTTGTATGGAAATAGCCTTTTTAATGACTGTATCTTTTGATTGCGTTGACTTAGAATGTTGATTTTTTCACAGCTTCAAGGGACCGCAAGCTAATATTAATTTCAGCATGCTACCTCCACGAGTTCCAAGGAAAAAGGGCATTGACAGACAGACAGACAGACGGACAACAAAGTGATCCTATAACGGTTCCGTTTTTTCCTTTAGAGGTATGGAACCCTAAAAAATTACCTATTCTAAACATTATTTTATCAAATTTTATTACAAATTAAGCCCGTGGTTTTAATTAAACTTGTCCTTCAAGTATCTATGTAAGTACACTACACAGTAGTGCAGTGTAGGTTATAGCACGTTATAGTAACAAGTACGTATCCTTCGCTTGTTGGAACTTTTAATTGGAGCCCAATACATTTGCTTCCGATTTGTTTGTAAATATTGTCGCTCGTGGTATGGCCCTGGTATTTGTGTAATTTCCCGTCAAACAGTAGTAATTCGTCTTGCCCAATAAATATCAGGAAACAGTGATCGGCCAACGTGTGGTCGTAAACGTTTGGCTCGCTTTATCCCGCCGACCCAAGGCTAATACGCCGCTTGAAGGGCGGGCGGGCGTCAGTCGGTTCAAACGCGCCGCTCGCGCGCATCACGTATACTATAACATCACGATGTATCGGATTGTGTGCCTCGTCCTTTGCCTTGTGGCAGGTGAGCCTAACGCAACCCTTAGTTCGCTACCCCTGCCAACCAAAACGATGGAGTTGAGATTTGTAGACGATTGGAATAAGAATCGTTAAGTGCTGTTTTTAAACAATTGAAATTCGTGTTTGAAAACTATTTTTTACTTTTGTTTATTTTTGAATTGATAGTGTTGTGTTTAAACTTATGATCAAAATTTTCGTGTTAAATTGACGTCACGTCTTCATTGACCTAAAAATAAAAGAACTTTCAAGAAAACGTGTATTCTGCAAATAAACCTGGTGATGATTTCATAAAATGTCTGCAAATTACACCAACAGTTTGTTTCTTAAACGCGAATTATTTCCGTCTGCTCTGGAGTGTAATATCATTTGATATTACGGTTATTCTTGTTTCGAAGTTAGCTAGTTTAATTTCTAGGCGACCGCGATTTAAAGAGACCAGTGATCGTCACTCCGAAATACTTCAAATTATTTGAACGGCGTAATTTCTATCATGAATATGTTTATAATAAAAACCGCTGGTTCAACAATGTGGTAAAAATATACCTTATTACCTATTAGTGTAGAGGCAAGGTGTAGGTCAGTTTCTCGAATTTACTGACACACTGCGACACACATCTGTCTTAGGTCAGCACCTGGGTCTACTGAATTTACTGACACACTGCGACACACATCTGTCTTAGGTCAGCACCTGGGTCTACGGAATTTACTGACACACTGCGACACACATCTGTCTTAGGTCAGCACCTGGGTCCACTGGGTTCTTATTTATATTTGTATTTTTCGTATGTATGTTTCGATTTGACGTTTTTTTTTATTTCATAAACTTATCAACGTAAAAAGTAGTACAGACTGTAAATTTTCGTACACATATGTAAGTGTATTAATTTTCTCATTCTTTAATAAAAAATATAATTTAAAGTATAAAACTGTAGTTGCGCAGTAGTTTTCGGTGGGTAAAAAATGTCCGCAATCACAGTTAAAAGAAGAGACGTCATAAAGCTGGCAGCCTGAAATATTCCAAAGAATCCACTACCTGTGTTTTAGCTATACTTATTACTGAGTATGTTACCCTTGTAAAATCGCGTGTTGTTTACGAATTCCTATATTTTATCGAACTGTATGAATCGCGTTGGTGCGACCCACACCGTGCCGCAGTTGTCGGCCGCGAAGGTATTTTTAACATTCCCGGACCGCCTCAAGGTTGACCGAGATAGTATCTTATTCATCGGAATATGACCTAATTTCCTACGGGATTAGCTTTACTGGATTCCCTGCCGCGTTTGATATTTTATGGCCTATAAAGGCAAGTGGAAGCAAATTAGCGACAATAACGTGACGTTACGAAACTGCAGGCACCTAATTTAATAGTTGAATGAAGACCTCAATTGGAGTCAAGTTCATTGTCGTCTATGCCCGTGTACCTAGTCATGAAAAGAACAACAAATAAAAACGTCGATGGCTATTTATGCGTACTGTTTACTTACATGCGTATTTACCTTGTTAATGCTAACGATGCGGTCACATTGCTACAAATTAATTTCGCAGGGACATTCGTGTTTTGTTTTCTTTTACTTTTTTGCGTGCTTTGTTTATGTTTGGGTTAATTGGTGACCAGTTATTTCCTTTGCTATGCTTCTGATGGCAGTGTGCCATTTATAGATACACGAAACAAATGCAGCGGTTACGTTTTATTATTTGACTAAAGAGGACTACTTGCGTCATCTGTGTAGCAGTTCTGTTCAAGATCATTTATTGTTCGGTATTCGGAATACTAACACTGGGAGGAGTGAAATATGTTGTTCTGGTTTTCTATCGCGCTAAAGAAACTAGATTATCATGGAAAACTTTGCCTCTGAAATAAAGATCGTAGATATTTCACTCATTCACGTATATTCATACACTATCATTTTAGGATTTTATTCATTGCCTATAAAACTCTGAAGTATAATGAAAAACAAAACAGTCCTCAAACTTTGATGACCTGCATTTTATTTAGCTTTCCTTAACATGAGTACCTATCGTTACTCTGCAAGATCAGTTATAAAATAAAATATAAATAAATTCATTTATTTTCATTAAGTAAGTACATTACAACAATTTTAGTGGCTGGTACCTCCTTTTAAGGTTGAAAAGCCTGTGTCAGGAGGCACCGCTCCTCCATTATGAATACATTTTGTATACCTACATTATTATTTGTAATACACACAAGGGTTTTAATTGTGAAAATATAAATAAAAAAAAAATCATGCAATTGTTTCAAATCATGCGTCACTTCATCTTGGGACGTCGGTGGAAAATCTTCACTGCCTGAAGGACAATATTCCGCTGTAAGTTTAGTAAAACTACTAAGGCATTTCTATTCCAGCCAGCCGTCAGCACAACATAACCAAGTTCGAAGTGCCAGATGCGGTGGAGATGGGCGAGCACGCGGAGCTGCTGTGCGAGCACGACGCGGCCGGCGGCGTGCTGTACGTCAAGTGGTGGTGGGCGCAGCCCGGGGGCGACACCCCCCACCTGATCTACCAACGAGTCGACAACGCCGAGGGGCATCCGATTATGCCACACGTGGACCCGCCTTTGAATATCAGTGAGTTCTACTTGTGTTAGTGCGGTATAGAATAGTGAGTGTGAGTGGAGGTCTACCTGAAGTGGTGGTCAGCGCGGCCTGGAGTGGAGGCGCCACGCCTCTTCTATTGGTGGCGGTGATGGTCCAATGGCCCATCATGTAATTCCCCTACGCAGGCCAACGTGTAAGAATGAGATACAATTTCTACTTTGACGTTCAACGCTTAAACTTGTAAGCAAGTTGTCTACGGCTTCGGGTGTAAAAGTAAAAGGCGCCAGTTTCAACCTGAAGCTAGTTTTCTATTTTTTATTTATTTAAGAATACTTTTTTTTATTCCAGCGTTGAGTAGTTCGGATAATAACAATATTATGCTCTGGAACCTGCAGCCGCAACACTCCGGCGAGTACTCGTGTGAAGTGACGCAAAACGTCTCAGAAGAGCGCAGAAACGCCAACGATTTAGTTGTTTATTGTGAGTAATCAATTTGAAATACTATCATGTAAATCTGACCCAGACGTGAGCAAATTTCGCAATAGCGAGATTATAGTCTTGGGGTATTTTATAAATACTAAAAGATTGTACTTAAGTTAGGCTTTCCAGAAAGCAAGGTTAAAGACTCTAGTCTACGACTGGTTCAGCAAAACCTCGCTTCCAAGAGGAAGCAAAAGCGCTGCACGTGAAAACGTGCAGCGCTTAAATGCTTTAGATTAGAGGGCGTCTTCCTCCAGCTACAGCTCTTACTATGTATTGTCTGTAGAGCAACCTTGTTTGTAGAGATAAACTAACGTTAACATGGCCCGCCCCTCCAAATTACTATTTCAATGTGTTTAGTCACATCCCTACGAAAGAGTGTATGTAGTATTTGTTTTTGTTTGACGGCTGTCTCAGCTCGCACACATGCGTTGGGTGTCTTGGTGGTGCTTTATCAATACTTTCACAAATACATTGAAGTGTTTTGAATTTAGGAGGGGCGGGCCATTTTATCGTAGTTTATCTTTACTGATCTGAAATAGACCTAAAATCGAGCCTTTGGAAAACCTCCTGGAGATTGATAAGACCTACAATCATATAAAAATAAAAATATATCATGGGACAATTTACATCAATTGAAATTGAATAGTCACAAACTAAGCAAAGCCTGTACTATGGGTACTAGACAACGGATGAACATACGTATATAGATAAATACATACTTATATACACATTAAACATCCAAGACTCGAGAACAAACATTCGTATTCATCATACAAACATCTGCCCCGACCGGGGATCGAACCCGGGACCGCAAGCTTCATAGTCAGGGTCTCTAACCACTAGGCTGTATGGTCGTCAAATATAATTTAGTTTTTCAACTTTGTGCTTCCAAGTGCACAAGACCGGGCAAAGTGGCGTGAAAATGAAGAGGTCTTTACCCAGCTTTGGTGTTGGTGTATGTGGGCTGATTTGATTCATTGATAGAACACATTTTTTTTTCTACTTGATTCTAATTATACGTCCTATTTATCCCCAGCTTTGGGCACCGGGCCGCTCCTGAACATGACCAAGTTCGAGGGAGAGACCGACGTGCTGGTGACTTGCGAGGCGGCGGGCGTCGCCCCCGAACCCGACATCACCATCACCTTTGACAGGTTTGACCATGAACTTTTTTATTTAGTCTGTAATTGTGTCCCACTGCTGGGCAAAGACCTCTCCTCTTGACTTCCATGTATCCCTATCCTGAGCCGCATCTGGCCAATCTTTTACTTCGGAGTCTAGCTCGTCTCGCCATCTCCGCCTGGGTTGCGACGCCGCCTTCCATGAACTAAAAACAATTAATTTACTCACCCGCGACGCGACCACATGAGTAAGATAGCTACGTCTATGCGACAAGTGTATTTGTTTCCAAGCAAAACAAACACCTCCACCTCCACTGCTACACGAATCAACACATGTCTCACAGACCCAACTATCACCACCACTACACTATACGCTGACACGTTTCAGACACACTACGAGCCCATTCTGGAAGCACCAAAACCACCGTTCAACATGCTACCAGTTGTTCTGCTGACAAGTAAACCTAAACGGTATTTAGTTAACTACGAAACCAAAGTCCCCACGAATATTTTATAAATACCAAAACCATGTTTTTAATTTAGATTTACTTATTTACGTTAGATAATATCTTCTTATTTTTAACCAAGTACAGTAAACATAATTTTTATGTTTTCTTTAATTCCAACTGACGTTTATTTAAGTTAGGCCTAACTCATGATCGACCCAAGTGCTGTTGTACCTAATTATTTGAAACTGTTCTGAAATCGGCAACCGCAAACCTTAATCACAAAAAAATCTAAAATTTCGCATGAATCTGAGTTTACGAAAGAATGATTTGTATCAAACTAATAAATGTTTGGCAAAATTTTATTTCCCTGGATGTTCGCCTATATGACGAAACGGGCTCTTTAAATCTGGTATGGGTATAGTGAAAAAGGTTTTTCCACAGATCAGGTAAAGTACAATCTTACGCCAAAGTCATAAACACTGACACGTAAAAACATTATAAGATACATTGTCATAGCGTGACATGTGTCGCCAATGGGGACGAAAATACTGACGTAACCCGAGTTACTAACAAATATTATTTAACTGTAAAATAATTTGACAGATATAGGATGCTTTATATCGCCGAGAAAACATGATCATATCAGAGTAGCTTCTCCATTAACGAGGATATTATAAAGAAAAAAAAACCTCCAAAAGTTGTGAAACTAAATTTATTGAAATTGAATCTGTTGTTTGACTAATACCTTCCGTTATTTAATCCAGTAACACGTACAACGCTTCTGTCCTGCAAAGTCCGACCGCCGGATTATTCAACGTGTTTTCCAACGCTACGGTTCGGGAGGAGGACTTAGAAGGAAAAGAGGTCTTTTGCAAACTCTCCTTCAAACAGTACGCCATCGAAGTACCTTCCGCTGAGATGGGGCTCTCTTTAACCTACCACTCAGGTATGTTTGCGATTAGTAAGATAAATCATACTTTGAAGCTGTTTGATAAACATTTTTTTTTTGTGGCGTTGTGTAAATGCTAAGTAAAAAGTGAACCTTATTACTATGGTGATAGTACCGTAAATTCTATTGTTAAACGCATTAGAATTTACCGAAAGTGGTCTGTCATTTATTTTCATTGCGTATTGTAAAGGTTTTTTGTGTCTATAATTTGTTTATATATTTATTTAATATTCATGTTGATCAGTCATCAAAGCCCCTAAATAAATAAAGATAAAAAAAAGAGACTGTAAAGGTTTAAATATGCTTATAATCGGAGTCCTATTCTACTAATACTTTAGTGAGCGAAAAGAAATGCGTGGATACATGCGCGCGTGTGTGCTACTTTTCCATCATATTTTACATTGTCGTGTGCTTTAGCTAGTAAGGTTTACTCTTTCTAATTTAAGAATACCATCGTACATGTAGTCAAAAATTTATGCGCAAAACGGGTCAAATGCCACGTCGTAATAGTAATACACAGCATTTAAGTGTAAGGATTGTGTAGTGTTAAAATATGGATTGATGCTAGAGCATGGATTTAACAGCATCTGTCATGGCACGTATGAAATTATTGAATTAGAACGTGTTGAGTTAATCATTTTAACAGTATGTTAAACTTGTATCTAACCGATGGACGCCTCATTTTTTAATTCAATTATATTCTTTTGAAAGGGGAGCGTTGGTTCGATTCAACGGGAAAATAAATGTGAAAACGAACAAAATGAGGACTAGTTTAAAATTAGATAGTTGTCTATGTTTTTTTTGTCTTTGAAATAGTTCAACTAATAATGAAATAATACACTCTGGTTCAAATCGATACGCTCACAATAATCAACTTTTCTTTTGCGCCACATTTTTGTCTCACACAAAGTGGCAGGAATTTAATTTTGATTTTTTTATGCCACAAGGCCTACAATACATACAAAGTATTTACCTTGAACGATATGTACCTACTCAGGACCCTGGTGTGACCACTAGGGTCCCATCAATCAATTAAGAAGACAATGGCAGAAGGAATCTCAAACTGTAGTAACTGGCATTCTCAAAGTGCGCGGACGACCTGCGGAATTCGCTGCGCATATGCCTTAGTTTATTCTATGGTATAATATAAGGCCCAGAATTTTGAAAATAACTATTTATTAGTCATCTGTGCCAGAGTGTACTGTTCTTAGATTCTGTGTTATCTGTGCGCGACGTTGATACTGTATGGTCGCATGTCATAACATTCCGTTTGTACGCACTAACGTGTTGTGGTCGCGGCCCAGATGCGTGGCAAGCTACCTCCACCACGGCCCCGGAGACGACCGAGACGCCCACGGAAACACCCGAACAGCCCTTGCGTAAGTCTTACCAAGACACCAGTTCAAACATGTGGATTTGTGCAAAGTGCATTACAATGCGGTGGACGTACTGTCACTTACAACTCGCTAGCTCCGCGGCGCGGCAATGTAATGTAACTCGCACAAATTTTCTTGCATGTGGAACCTGGGCTATACTGACACTCGAGGATTTAAATCCTTGTATAAATTATCTCCTGTAAAAACTTTTGCCCCAAAATGCCACCGTATCAAAGAATGTATGTTGTAGGTACTTGTACAATATTCCACCTTACATTATGATAAATTACAATACCTACATACCAATCTTACTTTACATATCAAGTTCATAACACTCCGCCCTTCGATCAATAATTACATCTAGATGACGGGTCAGAAAACGACGAATAACGATTTATTTATTGCCCGCTAAATTACACGTTATTGTAAACGCTAGGTTTATATTAGATAAATAATATTACTTTGTTTTTGGTCGTGACATGTTGTTGAACGTGATATGTTAATTATTGATCGAAGATTCCGCCGCAAACTATATAAGTATGTTTTGTGGAGTATAATAAAAAGAAAGTATATAACCGCTATTTACTTATCTAATTTTATAAGGGTGTGACAAGAAAGACAAAAACAATTTTACGATAAGTATACGTACCTATAATAGTAGTTTATGCAACTGCTACATAATGAGGGTCCTTAAAACAAGAGTGTGTTTTTATGAAACGAGGCGAAGCTGAGTTTCATAATAGGATCGCACGAGTGTTTTAAGGCCTAATTATGTGGAGTTGCATACATATATTTTAAGTACAGGGCTTACTAATGTAACAGTAAAATGCTTAAGCATGTCTCACTTAAATGCTTCGAAAATAAATTAAAAACTAAAACACGCGCAGGTAATGAAAGCATCACTTTTGTTTATAACATTTAATAAATAACAAAGACTTAACAAAAATGTTATTAAAAGCTATACACAAATTTACAACAGGTTACGATATCAATACAATAACTATTAAAACATCTTTATGCTATTTATTATACCTACGTCTTCGCTGGAGATCTTGAGATTACACACGAGAAGAAACACGACACACCTCCCTGTCGTGTGTGACGTGAATGTATGTACACGGAGCCTGCTTCGAAAGTACCTACCTTAGCACTTTTATACCTCGTCGCTCTACAGCTAGGTACACATCGTCATACATTATTTTCAAATGGTTTATTGCGACAAGGTATAGTCACGCAACTTTTGACTGTACAATGTTGGAAAATATGAAAGACACATAGTGGGCGAAACTGGATCAAATGTGAAATACACTCTCGGGCACGGTTAATTGCCCACCGTATTTTTCCCTGATTATTTTGAACTCTGGTATTTAATCAATCAATGCTTTTACTACGATTTGTATGTTGATGATGTCGTCGATGTAGCTAAGGGCCGTTGATGTTCGTCTTCATGCCTCTCAATCGCTATAGGAAGGCTTTTAAATAAATAATAAAAACAGGGTGGGCGGTTAATTGTGCCGGTGACAGTGAGTATACGTATATTATGTAAAACTTTCACATAGACGGCTCCGTTAGGAAACTTCGTTAGGGTACCCTGCGTGACCCATTTTTTACAATTTTTACCTCCCCCCCTCGGTGACCACCCATAGTATATGCCAAGAACCCTCCTGCCCCTCTAGTTTTCACATAGTAATTTATAAATATAGTTGTGGCGCGATGCCCGAAAGATTTTAACGAAAGACGAATTTTTAGTGGACTGTAGGAACAAGGGGTATTTCTAACGTGTGTTTCCCGACCTAAGATTTAATATGGGTACAACTGATGTAAAACAAATGATTGCGATCGTGTTCACCTGATCTTCCGATGCGGCGGTCATCCAAGCAGTACCTCAGGGTTATATCCAGAGCTGGGCCCAGTGTAGATACTTCCCTTACTGCTAAACTCCACAAGCACACACCACATACAGCCCGAGCGCAATCTTAGTTGGTCTTTAATTTGGATGACATTAATTTCTATACGTTCAGAGTAATTCGCCGACACTGGTTGAGGGTTCCGCGATAACGAGTACGATGAGCGACTATCCTCGAGGGAATTGACAAGACCAGTGCTTTTGAAACAAAGGATCTTTTCTAACTGTCAAATCACAACTAAAACGGAAATGCCGTATTTTGACAGCTACATTGTTGCCAATTTAAAAATAGAATTGACACGACTGAACAATAGTTTTAAATCACTTTTTGCATCAGTGTTGCTACCCTGTGAGTCTATAAAGCGCTAAAGGCTGCACCCCATTATATTTGAATATAGCTCGAAAAAGCTCGAGATTTCCCTAGAGGATATTGACTACGTCACAAAAATCTAAGCATGTGACAAAGCGTGGTGTTTTGAAGAACGGGTCTCTTAGTACGGGTACGTTCCCTTATGTGTTTTTCGTATTTTAGATTATTGTAACGACAATTTTATTAATCTTTCGAAATATGTATAACAGTAACATGCTAGCCGTGGCCACTGGTGATGTGCCTATTACTTTGCTCACTAGCGTCATTCATATTCCTTTTGTCTCAAATCATTTACAAACAACTCATGAAAACAGCCACAAAATTGGGAAGGCTACTTGTCACTAATATTTACATTTCACAAGAATCACTACATATTATAAAACAAAGTCCCCCTGCCGCGTTTGTTTGTCTGTCTGAACGGAATAAACGCAAAACAACCAAACGGATTTTGATGCGCTTTTCACAGTGGACAAAACAGTGCGAAGCGAGTACGAGTATACACTGTTTACAATAATTCATCCAAATCAGTGAGGGCTATCGCGAGTCCAAAATTTCCACCAATCATAGGCCAGTAGCTTAAATTGTCTCTCATTAGTGGAGAATGACAGATAGACCTCACTCGACACTAGATAATCTAGCGGATCTTTGACTCGCGATGGCTCTCATTCTCTATAATCCATCAATATATCCACCATGATGCACTAACTACCCTTACGCGTTGCGAGGCAGTAGCCTTCCCTTCCGCCGAGGTGAAGGCTCGATGTGAAAGTGTCTCGGTTGTTTCCAGCGGGCGGCGGAGGCCGAGCGGACTCGTCCTGGACACTCCTCGCCGCCCTGGCGATCCCCGCATTCATGCTCGCTTTACTACAAATGTGATACTAACAATAATATGATTTATACTTCTTAAGAATTATTGTTAAATATGTATTTTTTTATAAAATTTACAACAGTAATAAAGCGTTTTATTTGCATTGTATAAACCTACTACTAAGTTAAGCTATGTTATGAACTAGTAAAAAAAAAGTGTATCCAATCCGGAAGGAAATGACACACTAACTGCGTTCTGGGTTGGTCCTTGGTCCGCTCAACGTGAAACTTCGTTAAACTGTGAATGCAGTCTGCGTTAGGTACCTACTCTGACTTGGTGACAAAATGTTTAAGCTTAACTACCGAACTGGCAAAAGTGCTCTTCGCTTTTAACCGTTTTCAAAAAATGAGTAGGTTCTTAATTAGGAATCTTTTTTTTTAAACAAATTATTAGCTAGAAACAAATGTATTTTTTTAAGTTTACCGACAGGCTTAAAATAATTAACACATGAACACTAGAGATCTGCATTTCGGCCGGTGCGCTATTTGGACGGTGTTTCGAATCTTTAGCTGAAACATGAAAAAGCGTTTATTGAGTATGAGGTATTCCATACCTTTTTTATTATCCATTGAAAATGATACTGCCACATTACAGCTATATCTGAGTATAATATTTTATGGTACGGATTTTTAATATCACAAACGATTTAAGTATAACTTATCTTTCAACCAAAGTATTAAAATATAAAAATACGAGTAAGTATATCAATAATAGGTAGGCCAATGTTACACTTACATTTTTCAGCAAGGAGATTAGCATGTGTATCATGGTGTTCTGAAAATAGGAAAGTTCTATTATTAGGATCTAGAAGACGAGTGCTGTGCCATTCCGATCTCAAGAACTCCTTTGCTCAGACCACGCATATATCGCTCAATGATACCAGCGATACATATAGCTGGGATGGCAATTTTGTAGACACCAAAAATGTTCGCAAGGAGTGGGCCTACATACGCGAATAGATGCGGTTGTTCATATTAACAAAAAAGTAAAACCGCCTTCAAAAAAAAACCTTAGAAAAAAAACGTAAGATAATCCTCTAAAATAATGATAAATAAATAAAATAAAATAAAATGCGTTTATTTAGGACAACAGAAACTAAAGCCTAAAGTTTTATGGCTTAGCACTAAGCAGCAGAAATATGAAGTCGTAAAACTTTAGGCTTTAGTTTCTGTTGTCCGAAATAAACGAATTTTATTTTATTTATTTATCATTATTTTAGAGGATTATTTTACGTTTTTTTCTAAGGTTTTTTTTTTTAAGGCGGTTTTACTTTTTGTTAAAAGATTTTTATTTCACAATTTTACGTTGATTTAACATTTTCAGAATTATCCTCCAACTCCTAACCGTTAAGGAGTTGTACCTTCCATCATCAGCTCATCAACATGAGATGATGACTACCAGACGCAAATACTTAAATAGCCTTAGAAAATATATGAAACACATGATACGTGCCTACATAATTTGAGGGTTGCCCTCGATTTCCCCGAGATCCCATCATCAGATCATGACTTGGTGACAGTGGGACCACCTCAGGAGTATACCCTTTCAAATAATGATTTAACATTTTCAGAATTATCCTCCAACTCCTAACCGCTAAGGAGTTGTACCTTCCATGATCAGCTCATCATCATGAGATGATGACTACCAGACGCAAATACTTGAATAACCTTGGAAAATATATGAAACACATAGTACGTGCCTGTAAAATTTGAGGGTTGCCCTCGGTTTCCCTGGGATTCCATCATCAGATCATGACTTGGTGACAATGGGACCACCTCAGGAGAATACCCTTTCGAATAAAAAAAGAATTTTGAAAATCGGTCTACAATTGACGGAGTAATCGATGCACATACATAAAAAAAAAGAATGGGAAAGTCTTGAAAATATTTTTACGTATGAAATGGTTCTTGCAGGGTCGGCAAAGGCGCGTGCTGCTTCTAATGGCCCAAATATGACGGTAGGCAATGGTTTCCCATCAGTCGATCCTTAGTTTCACTTGTTCCGGTGTCTGTCTGTTTGTGTGTACCTAATAAAATCTCGCGAGTTAAATTTGAGCCACTTGCAGTTCTCGGACTAACTCGAAATTTGGCATGGATAACTTAGATTGGATAACAATGCAAGTAGTTAGGACTAAAAAAAAAATTATGAAAATGGTTTCTTTCATTCACAATAAAAGTTATTTCATTGACGTAGTAAAAAGTCATCTTCATGGTTGCTGTATTTGTTTGCCTGGGAGCGATCGCTTTTAAGCGATAAGACCGCGTATTGTCTACCCCCGCCTATTTTTTTTTAGGGTTCCGTACCCAAAGGGTAAAAACGGGACTCTATTACTAAGACTCCGCTGTCCGTCCGTCTGTCTGTCTGTCCGTCTGTCACCAGGCTGTATCTCGTGAACCGTGATAGTTAGACAGTTGAAATTTTCACAGATGATGTATTTCTGTTGCCGCTATAACAACAAATACTAAAAACAGAATAAAATTAATGTTCAAGTGGGGCTCCCATACAACAGACTTGATTTTTTAGACAATGACATCTGTGGATGGGTAGTGTAACTAGGCAGCTATCTCAATGTCAATAAGCTTGATTTTAAGACAAAACAAAATAAATCTAGTACTACCGCTACTTGCCACTAGATGGCGGTGTCACTTTGTTTTTTATAGATAATGGTACGGAACCCTTCGTGCGCGAGTCCGACTCGCACTTGACTGGTTTTTTGTAATCTGGTACTGTTGTGATGTTCAATAAAGAATATTTGCATCGTAAGTACTAACTGGGGAGTAGCCGGCGCGTGCGCACCGCAGTGTACCCGGCGGCGGGCAGGCGCAGGCGGCAGGCCGCGAGTCCGCCGCGCGCCGCCAACAGCACGGACGTGTTGAGCGAGTACAGCTTGTCCGCGTCGCGGCGCCCGCTCTGTGTCTGCTTGGGGATGGGCACGCTACAAAAAACAAAACACCTAAAGCAGGGGGAGATAACTTATACCAAAAGTTATAGGTACTTTATGATTCGATTATGACCTACCTATATCTATAAGAAACTTGACGATTTCAAGCTTTTACTCACACCATGGGCGTAACGAGGGGGGGGCACAAGCCCCCCCCCCCCCCTGGACTCCCGGACCTTACAATCAAACTTAAAAAAAAGTACGTAAGTATATGAATTAATATTTTTCACCTCGCCAGCTCGGAAAGGCTTTCTAATATCATTCCAAATCTTAGCGCAAAAGCACTTTTCAGTGGAAAAAGTTCTTGAAATCCGAACGTGAAGATCTTCTACCACCCCGGTTTAAGAAATTTCTGATTTGCAACTAATCCGTAGTCCTTCCTCTGGGAGCACAGCTTCGGCTGTAGTGAAACGAAGACTGCGCGCCACGGCTCTTCACATTCGTTTCGCTACCGACGAAGCGTGTGATCCCAGAGGAAGGATAGCCCTTATTAGCCCGAAACATGTCGGGCTAAACTCGACTGACATACGTGAGGGACCCGTTTATTTCACTATAACTTTGTTCTCATTTATTTTGGTGATCATGACTGCACTAAACAACTCTAAAAAATTCCAAGAATTTACTCAATATCTTACCTATTTAATTCCAGTGACATCTCCGGCAGAACGGTGAGGTTGCCCGCCCTGCACGAGAGTTCCCAAGTGTTGGTTCCCTCAACGTGGCGCACTGTCATACTAAAATCTATCTCTGGATCTGAAAACAGATGTTTTGTTTTGATGTATACATTCAACAAAGCCATTTGTGCAGTAAATTTCACGTATTGAGTGTATGAGGATTATCCGAGGTAACTGGTATATTTATGTAAAAAACCTTTGTATGATATGTGTTTTGCCAGAAATCAGAATAAACAGTAGACAGCGGAGATTTGAACATACCTATAATGCTCTAGAGAGGCCACGGGCGTAGCCAGGTTTTGGTATCATGGGGGGGGGTTAAGAAAAAGTCTATCTTTGTGCACGGACAATAGTTACTGTTACTGCTTAAATGATTTATGTCGTCGTTAGTGTGGTAGGGGTCAGGACACTGTGCTCAGACCGGAGGCGTAGTCGACCGTAGGAGGGTAACTCTGTACAGACAAAGCCCTCGCACTATGATGTTACCGATCAGCCCCCCTACTACGAAGTGCAAAATTCGGACTTCATATCGTGCCGTCCCGCTCAAGCTAATATTATTTAACACGAGAGTGAGCGCCGCAGGTTTTCTTTAACACTATTCAACTCATAGTTTTGACACTATTGATCTCTACACTGTTATACATCTCATGTGAACTTATGTCGTTTGTCTAAAATCTGTACTTAAGAACTTTGACATTTAATTCGTGTTTAGTCGCGGTGTACAGTCATATTATATTTGTATGGTGTACTGAACTATTTGATCACTTTGGATGTCACCATATATATGACGCTGACTGTACAAAGGCACGATATAATTTGGTGGAGGTGCTGGGATGTAATTTGGGAAGTCAGACTTGAATTAGCTTTCCTGTATCAAAATAACCTCGTAAAATTTCCCCTTATGTAAAACGGAAAATATTACTCGTTTAAATTTACTATGAAGACAGAATTTCGTGATATAGATTCTACCAAATCTAATAACTCATGGCAAATGGCAGACAAGGCGTTAAAATTAATTTTATTAGTATGAAATGATAATTTTTATAATATTTCATAGGTTTACTTCAGTTTTTTGTTTATGGTAACCTTTCGTTTTTTAGGTTAGCGACCACGACTGCTAACGAATCACAAAAGAAAAGGGTCTCTGGAATTTGCAAGAGATCGTCATGTTTTTTTTAATCGCCCCTCGCTCAGTCAGCGGCTAAGAAGATACTCACTGAAGACCAGCATGGCCTTGGTCTTGCGCGCCTCGCCGCCGTCGTCGCCGAGCACGCGGCAAGTGTACTCGCCGCTCAGCGCTGGATCCAGGGTCACGATGCGCAACGCTCGCCCCTCGTCGAAAGTGGAATCTAGGAAACAAAACAAGTAAGTATGTGAATATCATGGCAAAGCAAGCTTTTTGTCAAGATTTTTCCGATTTTGAAACACCTGGGGGGCTAGCACGCGTGCCATTTTGTCGCTTGTCGCTCAGTGCGTCCTTCACTGATTCCGTCACTATGAAAGGGACGCACTGCGCGACAAGCGACAAAATGGCGCGCCGTGCTACATGCGCTGGTAGACCTAACAATGACCCACACCCTGTTTTTCTATTATTTAGGCTCTACCATACTGCGGTCGCTGCGCGGCTTCCGCTTGATGCGATAGCGTTGTGTTCAGAAACAATGAATGTGCGTCGTCACGTCATCGTCACATTAGGTGTAAGTACACCTAAATCGCGTAACACGCACGTGACCTGTATATACCACACCCGAAGAGATGGATTTAATTTTTATGTGTTCAACATATGTTCAAGTGCAACGAAAAATGCAAAATGTTGCAATAGATTTATTTTATGCATCAAAGTTAGCATGAGCAATTCCTAGTCGTAAATAATGACCCCCGCACAAGCAACTGCAACACCAGGGGAACTGCAGATCAGACGATGAAATGCCTCTTGTGCCAGAAATTTCCCCGGTTTCTTACCAGAATGATTTACGAGAAGGAGCACCTATCTTACAAAAAATGTGCTAACAGTTAAAAATTCAAAATATTTCAGCACTTACTGGATATTCTAAAGCTCGGATCGACTCTGTCCTTCAGGATCCCGCTGACCTTGGGCGTCTTGCCCGGGCTCCATTCGTACACGGGTTCGTCCTCCCGGTCGAACAACCATTGCAGCGTGAACCGGTAGTCTGCCGAGGAGAACTGGCAGTCCAGCACAGCGCTGCTCGAGTTACCCATTTCAACCACGTCGGGCACCTCCAGATTGTTTATGGTGACCGTGTTGAACATGTCTGTGGATAGAGATTATTAAAATTAGGTACATACCTAATATTTGAAATTAGATGAAAAGCCGATCGACTGTCTGGAATGGTTGTTCAGTGGATTTCTACAATTTGACTGCGACATACTCGTAGTATGCGTTGCAGGTAGGTAGAGTCGAAGAAACAGAATCTCGTACCTCTGTGGGAGCACACCAATAGTAGGTACTATGTGTGCGTGTGGAAGTAAGATTTTATGTACTAACTGTGGCTATACCCTACCAGGGTGCATGTATATTAAGACTAATGTACATGTTTACTGAATAAATGATGATTAAGTAAGTATGATGAAGTGGACCCTTTTCGCAATCAAATTCTTCTTTATACCTACCATGGCATTTTTTGCAAAAAAGGCTCCACAGTGATACCTACCTACGCGAATCAGTTTCTTCAACTGTGGTCATACATACATATTTTTGGAACTTTATGTTGATAGATAAGTATACATGTAATTGTCTTGACCTTGACTGAACTTAAATTAAAACCTACATCTACTTGGGTACACGCTACGTTGTGACAGGGAGATTAATTGCTAACCTTCGTTTAGCTGCGCCACACACACCCTGGAATCGGATAATTGCGTAGGTACAGTCGACATCAAAATTATTGGAGCGAAAAAGGGTGTTCATCAATAATTGAATTTAAACACCTGCTTCCAATTGTAATGGGAAATGGAGCGTAGGTATTGAAATGCTTTGAGGACTTTGTTGTTAAAGGTTATACATATAATTATGTATAATGTTAATGTTATAACTTATAATGATTGTTTGTTCATTATTAAATTGTTGGAGCATAAATAAACGGAATAGAATAAGTAACTTAAGGTTTCTAAGCTTTTATATTTTAGATAATCTAAGTATGTAATTAATAACCTAAATAATTAAATAAGTACCTGTAAAAGAAATCAATGAACACTATAATTAATAATTACACTATAATTAATAATAATTACACTTTTCTCAAACATGCTCGGAAATTCTCGCTTTCTGCGCTTTCTCGCTTTCTCGCTTCTCCGCTTTAAGAACACATTACGGCACTGTTATAAACTTAGCACATGAAATTTAGCTGATTTAAGTATTTTTGCCAGAACGCGAACTTGGCCTATTCTATCGTTTTTTTTTTAACTGATAGCGCGCTGTGAATACGGTATCATACTTACTCCCGAATACCTACTCCGTCTATTTTAACATTTGAAATTCAACGGTCAAATTCTGACAGTTTGTATTTTTCGTAAATAAAATGATCACAGGGTTGTCGGTTTCGTGTAATTTTGCTACGGTGAGCTCGAATTTGACATTATTTTTTGGATTCAAGATGGCGGATGACAGTTTGACATTTGTTTTCACTAAAAACGGTAGTAGGTGTCGATTTCGTGAAATTTGGCTGCGGTGAGCTTAAATTTGATGTTATTTTTTGGATCCAAGATGGCGGATGACAGTTTGACATTTTTTTTTTTCACTGAAAATCGTCATGGGTATTGATTTCATGTAATTTGGCAGCGATGAGATCGAATTTGACATATTTGTTGAACCCAAGATGGCGGATGACAGTTTGACATTTTTGTCACTAAAAATAGTCATGGGTGTTTATTTCGTGTAATTTTGCAGCGGTAAGCTCGAATTTGACATAATTTTTAATCACATTTAACATCAAGTAATTGAACACTTTGGTTTTTGTTAACGTATTTCGTGATTTATCTATTAAATTACTTTTTTTTTTGCAAATGAGGTTTTTAATTCTCCTCACATTATTTGAGAAAAGCACTATATATTCCTCGACGGAAACCGGAATTGCCTACTTTCCGGGCCTCGGCAATAATGTACTATTACTATATTTTCTTCAACACAGCTTTAAATAGCGGCTTCGTTACATGTGCGAATATGACCGTTGAATTTCAAATGTTAAAATAGACGGAGTAGGTATTCGGGAGTAAGTATGATACCGTATTCACAGCGCGCTATCAGTTAAAAAAAAAACAATAGGATAGGCCAAGTTCGCGTTCTGGCAAAAATACTTAAATCAGCTAAATTTCATGTGCTAAGTTTATAACAGTGTCGTAATGTGTTCTTAAAACAATAATAAGCAAAACAAACTAATATTAAGTTAATAGGAACATAATATACTTACTGGCAAGAAATAAAAATCCTTGTGCAACATTCCTGCCTAAATCACTGGAAACCATTGTCAAACGTTTAAAACTTCTTCACAAAAACAGCGAATTAATTAATACTTGTCCACAAATCACGGGTGTTTAGGAATGCCGCGAAAGTGAATACGGCGCTAATAACAGTTTGTTATTCCACTGAGCATTAGAAAACGAACGACAGAAAAGCATCGACAAAATAAGAGCGCATTAGATCGACTGATAATAACGCCACAATTATTTTCATATAACATCATAATAAATACCTGCTGTTACAGACCGCGGACGGATAACTAAAGAGACCAACCAAAATTAAGTAACCTTGGTTCGAGTTTCATTGTCTATATCTACTAGGCAGATGGAGTTCTGTATAGGAGGCGCCGGCATGATGGTGGGGCGCCGCGCGGCTCGCGATGCGAGCACTGCGATGCCGGCGGACAGCGACTACCTATGAGATTATCGTGGCGCCATATAAAGATAAATGTAAACAAGTATCAACAACAGTTAAGTAATCTAGAAAATCGGGAAAACATATTTTTTGTGTACAATTTGGTAAAACAAAACGACTCGAACTAGGTACTTACTTAAAATAAAAGTTAATAGCTTGTGGGCGCTTCAAAGCGACGTGACGTTAATTAATTGGAATCACTTCAACTCAAACAAATGGTTTCAAGGACGTACCTACTTTATGTTTGGAATAAAGTCAAATACATTTCGTTCATTTGCAATGACACACTCTAGACATACTTAACTACTATTTCATTTGTCTGATCCGTTCGATATAATATGGTGAATTTCATTCATGCTGACCTGATTGTACCTCCTCCTTGCGTAAATAGGTACCTACCACGAGACCATGAATTACGAAACGCTGCAGTTAGAATCTATTCGTAAAGTTAATTTCACGACCAGAACTCAAAATGTACAAGTTGTCAATGTGTCAGGTAGAGTCAGAGTCAGCAGGAAATATATCGGAACGGTTAACATGCTCAAAAATTGTACCTACTAACTTAAATAGTATTTACGCGTGCTATGAGCAAATGCTGTCGTACACAAATTCAAGCCTCTTCTAATTCTAACCCGACCTAGGATTAGGGTGTAGGTACAGAGGATAAAGAATAAAACATTCATTTTATTCAATGTTTTTTATTAAAATACACTGAGTCGGACCCCCACAATAATAGGTAGCCCATAGGGATTGCACAAACGTCAATACGCCCGGATCTGTCTTTAAGTCAACAGTCTATATTCAACCTTCCTACTGCGACAAGCATCTTGCACATTCAATTCATCTCAATGCTTTAACGGAATAAAACAGTTCTATCAACTTAGGTAAACACTGTAACTTACTTATCACAAAAAAACTACATTAATTAAAGCTATAATGTTTGGTATCCATTTAAATCACACAGCTCTTAAACAAATTTTTATTCATACAATGCTGCCAAAACATTCAAGCACTGTAGTAGGAACCATCAACCTTGGATGATCAAGTGCTACCACCGTCGCCTATAATATATAAAAATTATGTTTTTTTTTCAATATAGCATGCTCTGCTCTAATAATTTTGGACGGGTCCAAGAAAGCTTCGTTGCATGAATACCGGCGCTTAATCAAGATAGTGGCCAACTATTTACTAGGTTGTACAGCTTCAAGCGCGGGAAAGTAGGCAGAATAACGGCAGCAGTGTCCTTTTAGTGCGGCCATGACCTTGCGCTACAACACGCGACAAATGTACAGATGTAGGTGTACAGTTCGTGAGCAGATAAACAACGGAAAGTGATTAAAATTTTTACCAATTATGCATACAATCGCGGCCATATAACAATCACATAGAAGAGTTTTACTTGAATTGAACATAGCATTAAAGGTATACACGTATGTACAGTCACTATATGACAGTCACAGTATGATAACTTCGGATGTCACCATATAAATGACAATGCCTGTACAATGCCAATTGTACCTGCTAAGAGCTTAGTACATAGAAATATCTAATGAAAACAATCACGAATATTCTGGGTCTCACTGCTGTGGCGTCAATATTTTCAGTCTCGTTCATTAGGTACAATTAATACGGTCAGCAGCATAAGTAGCCAAGCAACCGAAGCGCTCACAATGATCTACACAAGCTCTATGTTTATAACAATAGAGCCGTGCTTAGATCATTGTGATCGCTTCGGTTGCTTAGCTACTTCTGCGGCTGACTATACATATAAATATATGAGTAGTCTAGAGGTGTTCAAAAAAATGTGAGCAAAACTCTTGTCGTTGAAAACTTAACCGCGTGTTCAATTATTATTGAGCACCTTTATCGCACCAATAAATCTGATATCGATTGTACCTAAACTAGTAGCCGCATTTCCTGTAATGATATTTTTGCATTAACAGTTGAAGTAGATAATTAAAAATTTACCTATTTATTTAGCTATGAATAAGTCTAGTACACAACACATTTATATGTACAATAGTTTGTATCTGTATTTCAATATATTTATTATTATGCTCAATCGCACAGTCCCGTTTGACATCTTATTCACGTACGATGGGGGACATTGTTTTTTAAAACCATTACGCAACAAACATGGCCAATTCTTAGCAACATGTGTGTAAAAAATATTTTGCTTTATTAAATTTCTATATAGGTTATAGGCCCAACAATGAATACCCGTGAAATGATTTCTATGGCATCAAGTTTGATGATTGTTGTAGATTGTTATTATGATTGTCTTAAACACGAAAAAGTTTCATAGTGGTACGAGTATGCGGTTCACAGTCCACTTGGCTTAATATGATTTGAAAGAACCAAGGAACATTTTTAACAATGACGCATAACTACATATTAGCATCGCTTATACTTAGCGGGAAAAATGTGACCCTCGTTATGTATGTAGGTACATTCAGCAGCAGAAGTAGCTAAGCAACCGAAGCGGCCACAAAGATCTACACAAGCTCTTATGCCTATAAGAATAGAGTTGTGCTTAGATCACCGACTGCTTCGGCTGCTTAGCTACTGTTGCTGCTGACTGTACATTATACCAAATTTTGTGCCGCTGAGTATATTTTATGACTATATATATCTACATACAATTTATCTTGTAAAAATATGTATTCTCTTACTTTGTCGCCTTTTATTCAGGGTTGTGTACACTTTTGAAGTGGTAAGAGCTAGCCCATTTGTTGCTGCTAATTTCTAGTACAGAATTAATGAACTCGCATTTAACACTGCCAAGTTTAAACAGCCCTAGTCCGAGGTCTCATAAAGAGTCAAGTAAGGTCTATCTGTCATTCTCCGCCAATGAGACAAGTTACTGGCCTGTGATTAGTGGAAATTGACAGATAGACCTCACTCGACAACTAGACTGGCAAAATACTCCTTGCCATAGTAGCAAGGGTGAAAGCCATAATTAAAAAAAAAAACTATACTCGCGATAGCACTTAATGCGTGATTCTCATTATTGCACTATTTAAAAGTTCCTATAAAAGCTTTTGGTGTTTTAAATGGTTCATTCCTATTTGTACCTACATTATAAATAATTTAACAGTACTAGCTGTTCGATATAATTTCAATTCGATAACACTTCTATTTTAGCACTTAGATAGCATTTATTATATAGCACTTTCTAATAACTTTGAGATAGTTTTGTTATTTTACGTTTGTTATATTTTTTCATTCGTATAATCAACATCAAATATATCGAAGCTGAAAGTCTCATGAATACTCGAACACGCGCAAAATTCGTGTTTGAATTTATTTTTGCACCTTAGCTGCTTCGATATACTTAACGTTTACGTTGAGTATACATTCACATAGACAATAGTATATATCAGTATATCACTAACCCAAATCATTACAAATTTTCAAATAAATTCGGAATATCAGCATCAATTTGCTGCATAAAGCCCAAAATATAAGCAAAACTATTCTTATTACTTGTCTAAAGTATATGTAATAACTTACTCTTTTTAGGGTTTCGTAATCAACAGGGAACCCTTATAGTTTCGCCATGTCCGTCTGTCTGTCTGTTTTTCCGCGCCATAGCTCAGACTCTTGGTACTAAAAAGCTGTTATTTGGTATGTCTATACATATTCATCAATCAATCACATCGTCAAAGTTGTAGAATAAAATCTTAAAAAAAATATTTTTTTTGCTGCCTTCCCTGTACGTAAAGTTTGGGGTGACTTAGACTCCAGGTGTGCAAAGACCAATTTTCTATTTAAGGATTAAGGGTGTTAAACGGTGTCACTGTGCCCATTGTTTTGAACACCTTCTCTGCACTGCATTACACATATGACCTGACGTTGCCAATTGTATAAGGTAGGTTAATACGACATTCAATAAAAACGTGAATACACACTATACTACAAGCTTACACCTGTCATGTGCGAATCAGAGTCTCGCACCGAGGGTCCTGTATCTAACGTTTTTTGGATTTTTTTCCTTGACTTGTGACAAATTTCATAAATCTAGGTCAATGGAAAGTAATAAATTATGGGTTTTGATTCACTTAGAATTGACAGACGGACAGACAGACAGACAGACGGACAACATTTTTTTTCCTTTTGTGGTATGGAACCCTAAAAATGTAATGTAACGTTATACAGATTTTCTTCTATATGAAATGTGGCCAGTTTGAAATCATCTCACTACTGTAGTAAGACGCAAAATAAGTTATTTAACACAATATCAAAACAATACCAGAACATTGCAACATATTAGGGCACAAAAGGAAATTATCTGTATTAAATTTGTGCTTTTAAATTCCTATAATACATACAACGTAACATCCGTAGACACCTCTAATATAGTTATTATTTAAATACTAACAGGTTTGTAGTCTAATTGAACAAACTTTGTTCTTATATTAGTCATAAGTTCGTAACATAATTTAGTTAACATTTCTAATCATACCTACCTACAATTATTGTACAAAACTACTTAGACACATATTTTTCTTTGAAACAGTGATTTGGAGACAGTTATGATTGTCTTTTCTTTGTTAACAAGTCTAACGTTGACTTATAATAATTATGCATTGGCACTATAAATCAAAAAGTGTACTTATGCGATATTTGGCAACTTAGCGGCGCTAACTTATTATTCGGACAGTACCTTTCTAATCAGTGTTATTTGGCAATTACGTTTGGTACCAGTGATAAACAGGCAAGAAAGTACACTCGGATTAGTAAAACAATATCTATAATATTTTTAAAAGCTGATGTGGACTTATCACTTGTTGGCTTGTACTTTAAACGAGTGCACAGAGTTGTCTTGTAGCCTCATTAAATATAAAATGGAATAGGTATTTAACCAAAACTTAACCTAGGTTTATCTGTGCTATTCGGGCTGCTACATAAGATGTTAGTAGAGTCGTGTCTCGTTTTACGAGGACCGTCTACGTCGACGTCTGCTCCCGCGGCGACGGAGGTGAGCGCGACGGTTTTGTCAAAGTCGATGGTGGTGTAGCCCACATTGCTGATGGGCGCAGCCGGAGGGTTGGCGCAGGCGGGCGCCGGGGCGGCGGGGGGCGCGGGGGGCGCCGCCGGCGGCCGCTCGACACTCGCCTGCGAAACTAGCCGCACCCGTGGCTGTGAAGTGCCCGAAGCACTGCTCTCGTTCCTTGAACTAATATATGACTGGCTCTCAGGCGAAGCGAACTCCCTACTACTCTTAGCAGCCTCCTTATTAGCATCAATATCTAAAACAGCATAATTCACTTCCAACTCCTCAACTGGCGACAACGACGGAAATGTATCAGACTCTGAAAACTTTTGACTGTGCTCCATATTTGGTGTTGTGAAATGTAATAACTTAACACTTTTACTATCTCCAAGGTCACCTAGAGACAAATTAGCGTAACTATTAATCTCTGGTTTGATTCCAACTGATAAGTTACAATATTCCACTTGTTTAGGTGTGAGGGGTGTGGAAGGAGGGCCTTCAGTCTTTGAATCAGAGTTGGTATCACATGGAACTATGTTCATGTAAAGTCTGGCTGATTCTTGTTGTTCCATACTGAGCTGAGCATAGTGTTCGCTGCTGTTGCTGAATGTCGGAGACAGAGATGTTGCTTGATCTGCATTATTTTCATTCAAAAATCTGCTTTCAAGAAATCGAGTTTCATCTTCTATGTCTCTTATAGTATTGAGAACTGTCTCCTGCCGCAGAGTGTTCCTGAGTATTGCTAAATCTCTGTTCAGGTCATTGCTGTAGACATGCCGCGTTTCCGCTGTGGCTTCAGCCTGGTTGTTGTTGTGTTCTCTTTTGAAGTCTCTGACTTGGTAGACATTGGTGACATGGTTAGTGTTGGTCTCTGAGCGAGGATAGAGTGGCATAACTTCCAAAATATCTGCACTGGAGGGAGATCTGGGCGATTGGATGACATTTCTGGGTCCACCAGTGTGGGGTACTATATTAGAGATATTAGTAGTGATTGTAGATGGCCCATTATCTGTGTGCGTATGGTCAATGGAAGAGCGGTGGACCACACTGGCCTGCAGCGTTTGTCTGCCCTGTGAGGGAGGTGTCCCTGTCACCCTAGTTGCAGGATATGGCACAGAGTCATGGATGACATTTCTGAGTTGTATGTGCTGTTGAAGTGTCCGGAACAGCAAAGAAGCTCTGCGACATCTAAATCCATATATACCTTCACCAGTTTCACATCTCCTCCCTGAAAATGGGAAAGGGTAAAATGGTTAATTGTGTTAACTTTAAAATGAAAATTGCAAGATTAAATTACGTATAATGTTATGTTACATAATATTTTTAATTATTATGAAAATTTCAGATTAACAAGTAGGTTATGTTTAAGCATTAGATTTTTTTTTTATTATAGTCAAATGCAAGCCAGATTGTGTACATGAAGGTCTTTTTACTGCCACATAATATTATTTATGATGGTCTTAAAATTTAATTTTAATAGATTTACTAAGACACTATTATGTTTGCACTACAATAGGGTTGTTTCCTGATGTCAAAATAAAAACATTTTACATTTTCACTTATTAAGCTTCTGAAAATACTCAAAAGAAAACCGATGCCTCATTTATTACTGCAAATAAAACAATTTTTAATTTAACAAAAACTAATAAAATGAGGCAGTGTGATCACTGAAAATGATGATGTCATAGTTCTGAATTCAATACAAACTTCATACTAAGGGATTGTGTTGACATTTCATAAAAAGTTGTTGATTTGGTTAAGAGGAAACCACCCTATTAAACCAACTTTGAACCTTGTGATGTGGATTTTATTGTTATCAATATCATCTTACTATATAAATGCGAAAGTTTGTGAGGATGTATGTATGGATGTTTGTTATTCCTTCACACAAAACTACTGAACAGCTTTTGATGAAACATAACAGTAATATAGCTTATACATCAGGATTACAATTAGGCTACTTTTTAACCCAGAAAAATGCATAGTTCCCACGCGATAGTCAAGTATAAACGGATTCTACCTGCGTAGATTCGTCTGCAAGAAGTCGGGGATAACAGCTAGTGTAGAATAAAACATTGAGCGAGCTCTTACTAACCTATATGTATTTAGGTATTACTTTAACCATTAAAGAAAAATATAATGAAAGGCTAATACCTGATTCGAAGCTGAAGATTTCGCCTTCAAAGCCATAACGCCGCAGGGAGTGCAGAGGCCAAACAGTTCGCTCTCTCCCTTCTCTGTACAGGATTATGTCTGTATCTGTTATCTGAAGCTCACCCGAGCACAATTCCACGCCGTTCTCATTTATGTTCACTACACGAAACGTATTCGGGTGTAGTTCCGTCGTTTCATTCTTGCTGTGTAGGCACCCCATCGCGTTTGGGGGAAAACTAATTCCCTTCAAATGATACACATCTTCGTTAAGATTACGCCGCAACCAGGTTTCATTAAGATTTATAAAACTAATAAAACTTTTAGCGATAGAGCTGAAATAGAATCAGGCACAAATATAAAATGGAATTCTTGCAAAAGTAACATCCCATTCGTTCTAAAAATCGGGATCGGGATCGGGCATCGGGCAGGATCGGGATAGGTGATTGACAATTTTGGCAATTTGGCATTGACGTAACTATTTCGTTTAGAAATTTAAACTAGAATGAAAATTTTACTTCATAGCTGTATCGAACAATTCCTATAGTAATAAAATAAACGGAACATTAAAGCAGCAGAGCAGCAGCGCAGCAGAGCAAATCTAAATCGTGCGCTCCAAGAGGAAGGACTACTTACGAATTACTTAGTTCGAAACATGTTGGAGTAAACTCAACTTGCATACGTGAGTGATCCGTTTATTTCATTATAATTTAGTCTCACGGTAGTTTCATGTTAAAAGGTTTATCTATACCAATAAAACAACACCGTGACTGACTGACTGAGTGACTGACTGACAGACAACACACAGCCTAAACCACTGAACCTAGAGACTTGAAATTTGGCGAACGTATACCTTGAGTATCCTAGAGGTACACTACGAAGGGATTTTTCGAAATTCCCACGGGATAGGGAACTAGCCCATTTTGAAATATTTCACGGGGGCAAAGCCGCGGGGCATAAACTAGTTTTGGTATAAAAGGACTGATGCCCTTGAGATGGCCATTTTTAAACGCAGTGTTTTTGACAGAACAGAAGTGATACAGGTTAATTTGAACTTCAAAGTTACAATTTAATCGATAATGAGTTGATAAAGATTACTCTTAAAAGTGGTATTTTTTATTTTAGCTTGATTCGGACCGATATTGTGAACCACAGATTACCTTTTTATAACTGAGATAGAGATGTCACTTCAACGTTTCGCACACAGCGACATCTGGTGCTTTGTGACGGCAAAATATGCGATCACGTCATTGACGTCTAGTTTCCTAAATGTTAAAATAATTTACTTTGAGCAATTGCTATTACACCATGTTCTATTATATACATTAGAACATGGTGTAATAGAAATAGCCCAATTTCCCGTTTTGATGAATTTTATAATTATTCAGTGCTTTGTTTTTTACACATTTTCTTTTTATCAGGCATTCCAACTCCAACTTAAACACCCAGTGAATGTGAAAAACATAGAGTAATATAATATACGGGGAATAGAGCGCCCTCTCAGTGGAAAAAAATGTCACCCTCAACCAGCCTCTACAGCAATGCCATCTTTTATTTGTGATAGTCGACAGAACAGATTTCATAACACACACGCGCGCAAGCTCGGACCCACACGCGCGCGGGCACACAAACGCGCGCGGGTGCACACACGCGCGCGGGCGCACACACGCGCGCGGGAGCACACACGCGCGCGGGAGCATACACGCGCGCGCACATAAACATGCACGCGCGCGCACACACACGAATTATGTGTACACATTCTTATTAGATTAGACATTATGAAAAATTCAAACTCCGAATTCAAAATCGTTTATTTCGTAAATTATACGTTTAACCTTTTCAACGCCAATGACGCATACAAAAGTTGTCATCCACACGCCAAGTTGGCATAACGTCAATGCGGACTTAAACCTTAAGCATACCTACGTCCGCTTTTGCACTGTGCAGCCGGACGCCTATAAGCGTTGGTGGCGTCGTAGGCACGCCTGCTCATGACGCTTTTAAGCGTCCTTGGCGTTGAAAAGGTTAAAGGATCCAAAATCGCAACAACTAACAATAGCACAAATCACAAGCATCTGATATCGCAATAAATAACTGAAACAACACAGAAAGATTGTAACTGAAGCGTCCGAATTTTCGCCGCAACGTCCAATACACACGAACTGACACTGATAAAACGGAGGAGCTGAAAATCAACTCTACGTATTTACTAGTGGACAATTAACGAAATAACAGTTAAACACTGCGCATTTTCTAAAAAACAGAAAGCCGCTGGGCGCTGCATCGGCTGCATGCTGTATGACGTTCATTTGAGTCCGAAAATTGAAGGGATGTAGTAGGTGTACAAAAAACCGTTTTTTTTTTCTTCTTTGCATGATGATAAACTTTGCAAATTTTTTAACAGAAGTACAAGCAATAATTTGTGACTGAAAATTACAAGCCTTCGGTTCGGTATTTTTTCATAAAAATTTGCAATATGTAATGAAAAAAAAAACCGTGTTTTTTTAAACCGACAGCAATGATTGACGCACTAACTACTAAAAATTAGCCTTACACAGGTAAGAGATAGCGCAGCTAAAAACATCAACTGTCAAATACAGGTAACTTTCCTCCTCCTGGTGAAAAACCACAGATTAGAGAGATAATCGCGGCCATTATTCATTCGTTCCGTTCCACTTATACCTTCACTGTACGTTGTTTTTAGTAAATAAAAAAATCTAAATAAATATCAGAACCTCCTGAATTACTGAAAATCTAAGTTTTCCCCCCATTTTATTAGGGTTTACTTGCAGATATGATACGTTAGCTCAACCAGTGTCTATAGAATATTCTATATAATATTTTAGCGTAAGAAAAACTCATGCGTGTAATGATATTTTAGATAAGACATTACTATAATTAAAAATGTCGATGTTACCAGTGCTCACAAAATGATTAATTAGCATAATCGCATTTTTAAACAAGGAAAGATAAATGAAAGCATTTATTAAGCGAAAATAAAATATTTATTCCAAAATTTAAAACTCCAATATAAACTATATTGATATTAGCACCACCTATCGACGTGTGACAACAAATTCATGTCTATAACCCAACCAAATAGAATATTACTTAAGTATATACTATACAATGTAACTTGAGTGACTACTGAAATTAGCTGGACAACGAAGTGTACATTTTGTTCTAAGTTATACCACCGTGTTGTGAACTAAATTCGACTACACTACACTCTTCCTTTGTTTACAACTCAGAGATTTTTCAAGAATAATAAGATTTTATTGCTATTTAGCATGATTTATTGATTAATACAACGTCAATGCTTATGAAAAATGTCCTGCCAAGTGTCGGTATTCGCTGATTGTGGGGATATTTCAAGTTTAGGACGAGCTCTATTCATACCCGAAAAAGAAGGTAAAATGAATTCCAAAATATTAGTTTGATAATATGCAAGGTATCACTTAAATGGTTTTCTTTAATTTAGACACAAGTTGGTTTTCCCAATGCACCGTGTCGCTGTCACCATGCGGCAACCTACTCGCGGTGGGCTACCGCAGTCGCCTGTGCCTGCTCACCTCGCAGTGGATCCGCTCGACAGACAGGAACACGTACTTGATATCTTGGAGCGGCTCACTGCCTTCTAACATAACGGCTATGCTTGCTCTGTCTATATGTCCATCGCACCACTCTTCTCAAGTAAGTATAAAATAGTATTATCAAGGGTTCTAATTAGCAAATAAAAAATGCTTATACTTCTCTATTTTTCAGAATGGACCTGACTGGTTTTGTATTATTGTAGGCTTTAATAACGGGAGTGTTGGTTTCTACACTAACACTGGGCATTTGTTGTCACTGGAAAAGCTGGATGAGCTCCCTGTGATGAGGATATCCTGCCACACAGGCTCCTATGGGACTCTGCCCGATGACATACATGTCCTGTTTCAAAGCAGCGTCTGCATCATCTCAGGAACCAACTTATTCCAGCTGTTGAGAAACACCAAGGCTCAGCTTGCCAAAGGTATAATAAATATGTCCTTTCCTTCAGGCTTGTAAGCTTCTATTACCTGTCTTGTATTCTTCCATTATCATAGTCTTTGTCTTGCCATTCAGCAGAGTCCATTCACAGGGCTTTTAATCTTGTGTCTATTTAAAATTAACTTACAACATTATGTATATTATATAATTTATTTAAATGCAATTTGTTTGCTACAGTACAAGCTGGTGTCCAGGAGAATTATTCAGTGGACAACAGGCGCCTGGGTATCCGGAAGTGGGGCTTCAGTGACCAGGAGCAGATCAATGATGCAGCTGTTGTTGGGTTGGAGCTCAAAAACTCATATGATCACCTCCTTGCTGCCTCCACATATGGAGGTTATGATACTTGGTAATTTTGTTTCTCTATCAATCGCTATTCCTGCCATTTAGCAGCAGTACTTGCACTGTTGTGTTCCAGTGTGGAGGGTAAGACAGCCGGGGAAATCATGGGCATAGAAGCATTTCATTCTAGTCCTCTATGTTGGCAACGCATCTGCAATCCCTCTAGTGTTGTGGATGACTATGGGCAATCATCAGGTGTATGTAATTAAAGTTTACATTGAAACAGTTTATTTTTTATTTTAATGTTGTGGTGGGCTCGGCATAATGTTCCCTGGACAAAAAAAGTTTGGGAACCACTGTTCTAGCACAAAACTGTGCAGTAAACTTATATGTGACTGGCTTGTTTCAGGTACCGCTCCATTCCTCCCATGAATAGTCTGATCCTCGGGGCAGGAGTCAAACCTTATGTGGGTTTCCATTACGCCCTGGAGGGAGGGACCGCACCTCCACTGCAAGATGTGGCCAGGGCAGTTGCGCACAAGATTAAATCAGCTTTGCCGTGAGTACTTAAAGACAGAATGCACAAATTATCCCAGAGGGCTGGAGTATACTAATATCCTCTTGTTGATAGATTCAGAATAGTTTGAATATTGCGGAAATTCTAGCTTTTTTTTTTACTATCATTTTTAATAGTTATGCTAAGGACCTAGTATAATGATGAGATATCGCTGATCAACGTTAAGTACTTCATCATCATCATCATCATGTCAGCCGAAAGACGTCCACTGCTGGACATAGGCCTCCCCCCAAGGCTCTCCACTCAGACCGATCCTGTGCTTTCCACATCCACCGCGGTCCCGCGATCTTTACTAGGTCGTCGCTCCTCTCCCGGTCCGTCGACTAACTACTTAACATGAACGAAATTTTAACCTCTATACCTAAACCTTTGTACCTAAAGGCTTGGTTTGTTTTTTGTGCGTATTGTGACCTAGGGGCTGGCTCGGCGGAGGATCTGCGGACGCGTCCACCGCGCAAGAGCCGCAAGTGCGCGTGGAGTCACTTTCCCTGCGCGCGGCGCTGAGGGACGCGTCGCGCGGCGGCGCGGGCGTGGCCGTGGCGCCCGACCGCCGCCTGGCCGCCGTGGCCGACGCGCTGGGCCGCGTGGCCGTGCTGGACGTGGCCCGAGGACATCTCATACGCATGTTCAAGGGATACAGGGACGCGCAGTGCGCGTTTATACAGGTAACAGCCTGGGTTCTTAACGTTTATCGTAGTCTTTTTCAACGTTTGTTTGCTACTCTACTTCGGCGGCAAATCCTTCCTTACCAGTTGACACTCAGCTAGGCTAGATAGGTAGCCATTTTCACCCAGTATAACTTGAAGGCAGCAAGCACTATCGTATCATTATATCTGCAGCTATCTCTGCTCCGTTTCTTTTATAGCAAATATGTACTTATTTTGGTGGCAGATAGCCTAAAACGTCTAATAGTACCGACTTATGCAACACAGTACATAACCTATAATATTATATTATAAATGTATATACAATACTATATTGGCTATTTTCAGGTGTTTGAACAAGATAACAAAAAGCCACAACTATCAGTCATCAAAGAAGTGCGAAGAGCGACATTCCTAATCATTTACAACCCTAAAAAAGGCCTAATCGATATAAGACTGATGCAGCGCGGCAACCGAGTGGCCGTCTTTACAGCCACAAAGAACGGCAAACTGATCTACAACACGTGCGGGCTCGTAGGGGCGGAAAAAAGCTACACACACAAGAAACTGAACTTGCCAGAGATGCAGTGCGTACTCATCGACCCCGACGGCAAGCTTAAAAAGTTCCTCATACCCTTCTTTTACGCTCTAGAAGGGGAACACTCCGATAGATCTAAAGATTTGCACATATTACGAGACTTGCGGGAGTTCATAAAGAAAACACTGAGTGGGACAGACAATTTCGAGGAAGAAATCGTCGATAAAGCGTCCAAGTTAAAAACATTAGATTTACAAAAACACTGCCTAGAAATGTTGGTCCGAAACTATGAAATACCGCCAAAAGTAATGATCTCGTGTTTAAATTTGTTTTGGGAAAACGTTGAAAACGTAGGATTACTAACCCCGCAAGACGTGCTCACCAAAAAATACTTCGCAAACCTTGGCTTACTCACGCTATTTTACAGAAGTATAAATAACGAATCCACCGATGACATGACAGAATTGATGAACAAAATATATGGTTATTTAGGCATTGACAAATCTTCAGACGCGGAACCTAATCTAGACGACAGGGAAGTCGAGGAACGACTAGACTTCCACCTCTTAGAAGATGATAACTGTATCTTAGAGAGGTTATTAATACTGTCCCAAGAAAACGGCTATAAAGAACAGCAACATGCAAGAGTTACATTTGCCGAAAGCAAGAGTCACGAATTCAAAGAAGTTATTTCTTGTTTTCTCCTAGAAGAAAATGCCAAATACTTGGTTTTAAAATCAGGACTGCCTGTAGAAAAGCTCAACAAGTTAGCTTCTGATGTATTCAAAGCCATATTTAAAATAAATGACATTGCCACTTTGACACGTATCCTTAAAAACAGTAGCACTGACCCTAAGGAAATAGTGAAACTGGTCATAATACATTTAATGAACATGTCACTGGAAGAAATTAGTATCGATCTAATAGAGAAACTTATTTCAGTTTTATATTATGCGAGCTACGCAGCGGACGAAGCTAGAAACATTACGTACAACGAAGCGTGTCCTTGGTGGCAGGACATACGCGATCTGCTCGTAGACATGCCCTGTCCTCTACGGAGCATGATCGTGGCTATGGCTTGCAAAGCTGTCGGCAAGATTTATGAAACTAAATGCTCAGAAATCGAAGAAGAGGCATGGGAATCTCTCACAAAAGAGAACGCTAAATGGGGTATCCTGATCGGTAAACTGGAAGATATATCTCTCCTCACCATTATCCTGATGTTCAAAGACAAATTCGATGGCAATCATCTGCCGAAACTGCAGTTTGACGACATAAGCATCAATCTAAAGTACATTTACACGAGAGGCAAGGGCTCCGTCACGGAACTGATAGCGAAGTGGCTGTGTGGTATGGGCGTGGTGCCTGAAGCTATCGTGGCGAACGAACTCATGGAGAACCGGACCAGCACCGGAGACGACGAGTCCGACGATGAAGATAGTGCCTCCTACCCCTTCGTGGAAAACAATAGGATACATGTGGACAACAACCCGACAATCTTCAAGTGGTTGTCTCTTCTGCGGCAGCAGTTTCCGCTCAGTACGTCAGCGGACTATATCATCGCCAACATGTGCTGGGAGTATGCGATGGCCTGGCAAAAAGACATGCAACACACCGACAAGCTCATCGTGGTGGTCGACTGCTTGAGGAATATATCCGACATACATCTAAGGCTAGGTTTGTTTGCGATTATATGGGCGACGTACGTCAGACACGTCTTCGAAGCGTCGTGCCGCCTCGTCAGCAAAGTCGGTAAACTCCCCAAAGAGCCGCTGTGCATGCAGGACGTCGGCTTCGGCAACGCAGTTTTAGTCAACTTTTTAGAAGCCACGACTAAATACTTAGACCAGTTTCTCACATGCTCGATGGCGCCTGTAGACCACGACAAGCGCGATATCCAGTACGAAAGAATCTGGGACGAGAGCATGCCTTCCTTAGTGGAAGTGGCGCAAGACACCAAAAAAGTCAATAATGATATTCTCAACCTTAATTATCAGATATCCTGCACGATATATTACCAGTGCCACTTCAACGTGAAGGTGTCCAAGCCTCTGGATACTCTGTACGACATAGATTACCAGTACATTTTCGAGGCTCTCACGGGGAGTGTGGCGAAAAGAGAGATAAGTATGAAAGCGTCTGAGAAGTTAAGGAATCCTCGTATGAAGTTTGTGACGAAGTTAATTCGCGCGGCGATTGATACTGTGAGCTGCGACGACGGGGTGGCGGCCGGCGCGCGCCGCTACAACAGCGGGGAGTGCGCGCGCTGGCTGGAGAGCATCGCCGTGCTGGCGGACTTGTGGGACATCGACAGCGACTTTTTGACGAGACAGCAGGTTGGTCAAGCTTAAAGCGGGTAACGTCGTGCTTTGTCATCCCACACCATTTAAATTTAATTATCCTTTGACGCAGTGACCGGTCCACCCCTTCCCTATCATTCATTGAATAGCCCAAACGACTTTTCTCACCCTATCGAATTGACAACCCATTCATTTTACTTAGCTATGGGAAAGGGTTTCCCTTGCAGGGTTAGCACTACGTCTAAAAGGGTATCCCTTTTCCTACTAATTTAAGCGCTCATATCCCATTTAACGAATAGTTGCGGGAAAGGCTAACCAATGAGTTTAGCGCTTATTCTTTAGAGGAAATATGTATATCTTAAGTTCACTGTGCTTGCTAGAGCTTTATATTTTATTGATATAAATTTGCAATATTGGCTCTTATTAATTTTGTAAAGGGATGAAAATTACATTAGCGTTGAAAGTGTAACACCTTCATTAAAATTGCCCTTTCGGGAGGCTTTTTTAGCGCTTAAAAAAGGTATCGGATATTGGTAAAGAGAACTGGTTTCCCCTATTGAATCGCGGTTAAAATGCCAAATGAACGGGATTTAATGAGCAACGGCTTTGGTAAGCAAACCCTAAAGAAAAGCCCCTTCAAAAACCCTCGGTGCCTAAAGTTTGACGATATGACGTCGATGTAAAATTTTTGTTCACTCGTCACGTCAACTTTAGGAGAGCGGTGCTGTTACTTACCATAGATAAATCAAATCCAATTTGTTTTCTTTTAGTGCGTAACTTATGTTTGAATGGTATCAAACCAATTATTACTCGTTTAGGTGATCGGTCTCTACCACATGGGCTACGACTCGCTGTCGGCCGAAGCGATATCCCGTCTGCGGGCGCCGGCGGCCGCGCTGCCGCCGCTGCTGGCGCTCAGCGTGCAGCGGCTCAAACGGAGTCTGGAGCACTCGCCCAACCCGCCCGAGTGGATCGTCGCCGTGCCGCCGCACCTCTACAAGCGACTGCAGAACACGGTATGCTATAGATACTGGCCGCTTTTACTCGCTGGCAACTTAGGCTATATTGCGTCTTTGTAAGCCTCTACTTTAGCGCTCGGCATCCAACAGCTCAAACCAACTCCTGAACTTCGGCTTCACCCAAAACATCGCTGAGCCCTATTTTCGGTTCCTTTCATGCAGAGATTACAGCACAGGACAGTAGTGCTTCTTGATGTAATTATAAAGCTCTGGATGAGTGTATGTGTGAAGTGAAATGCAGTAATTTCACTTGAGAGAGAGAGAGAGAGATTCACACACACAAAAAAGCAGTAAATTTGGAAAATTAAAAATAAAACAAAAGCAGAAACTGAAAAAACTATTTAAAATTTATAGAAATGACGAATGCACACGTGTGCTTTCTACCCTATTGTAATCAGCAATTTAAGCCAGTTAATAAAAAAGACATCTACTTAATTATTTATTTATTTATTACCAAAACAATTTTACAGCATTACAGCAAAACCAATGCGCTGTAAAATTTTAATACAAACAACGCGCAATACAAAAGAAAGTACATGTAAAAATGAAAAAAAAAAAAACATTACAACTGTTTAGGGAGTTTTAAATGTCAGTTTCGCTTCCTTAAAGCGTCGAAACACCACACCCTCCGGCCAAAAGTCGGAGCGCAGGAACATCATTATAATATTTCACTTGTGAAAATATGCAACAGTCACTGCTAAGCTACCCAAATCATAAATTGAATTGCATTGCATTGTATGCATTACTGTTGCAGGTACTGGACACTTCGATCCCAGCGCATCCTTCATTAGAAACGACTGTAATGGTGCTACAAAAAATGCTATTCCAAGTAGAACTGAAGTGTAAAGACCCTGTGGATCCGCATGATGTTAAACTGACTCAACTTATAATCGAGAGCTGCCTAGTTTTGTTAAGAAAGAAACTGTAGTTGTAATTATTTATTATAAACTGGAACAGACTTGTTTTGTTACACAGTTATAAAAGAAGCGTTATTGATTGCAAACATAGGTCAATGATTTTTCGAGATATTTTGTTGGTAATCGTTATCAGAGGTCTTTTTGTTTAAAGAGAGAAATGGCGAATACGATAGCGAGCGTCGGGCGCATGAAACAATAAGCTGTCTGGGTCTGCAATATATCTACGGCATTGAAGGAATAACGCTTCTATTATGCTGAAAGTTTACTTGTATGCTTGCTTGGCTGAAAGCTAAGTAAGCTTCATAGCTTTATAATGTTTTATATTTGTTATATTTTGTTTGCTAAGTATCAATTCAATATAATATATGGTCTGTTTTTTGAGAGATTTCAATCTTATCCCCTTATGAAATTAAGGAGCTGAACAAGCGAGCGTAGTCAGCGAGTTCTCAGTATCAAGTCAAAAGCAGAGGGCGATCAAAGTGCAAATCGGCATTCATATCTAATCCGTGAATTCCATGTGAATGTGTGTGCCTATTGACAAATCTTACTTTGACCTAAGCAAAGGTTTAAAGCAAGTGTTTACATTGACATGTAAATATTGAAGAAAAATGATGAACTGCTTGTGTGCACTGCTGTCTTCTCTGGCTACTTTTATTTTCTGTGCTTAATGTTGTTTGGTGGACGGTAAAGAAAGATAGTGTATTATAAATCAAATTAACGTGATTGTGCCCAGCAAATGAAGAATTCTAGTGAAAACGCGTACTCCCTCTGTTTGTGACCCCCAAGTACCCGCAGGCTGCTGCTCGTCGTGGCTCACCGTAAAGTACACTATCGCTTTACGGAAGGCATGAGCAGCTGACAGGACGTGACTAGGACAGACTGACGACTCTGACGGTGACAGGATTTTAATTTAGTTAGCTAGCTAGCTTACTTTACAGAAATTTACAAAACACATCAGACGTGGCTGTATGGACTCAGTTCTTTTGCCTATCCCTTATGGGATGAATTAATGAAAAAAATACTTGACAGTGACAGTACAGTTATTTTATTTATTCATAATTTCAATTGTACATTGAGGAATGAGGAATCCTTGGTCAGAAATAGAATAACGACAATATTTTTTCTATTTTTACAGTTTCCGTTATTGGTCAAATTAAAGATTGAATCAGAGTATTAACCATAATACGAACCAACTCCTTATAACCTTATCCACAAACACCACGTCAAACTCATCTTGAATAATGCAGCGCGAAGAGAAACAATTGGAAGTGACTTTACAAGCAATTCTGAACAGAGTAAATGATTTAAAGACTGCCATACAAGCTCTGATTGCTAAGCTTGAAAATGAATATGAAACAATCAATTGGCCAACCTTTCTCGATAACTATGCTATATTATCGGGCCATGTGAGTAAATTATGTTTTTTATTTCAGTTTCATGCTACATTTTCAGAGTAAATATGATACTAACACTTGGTAATTGATATTCAGCACTTATGGTAAAAAAATATATTTAGTAGTGCCTAATGGTCAACTTTCTTAACATCTTGCCTCCAACTTATTTCAGTTGACTGGCTTGAGTAAAATACTGCAAGCTGAGATGGCACCATCCCTTCGGGCACTGGTGGTCCTGCCCCTTCAACTGGGCTGCGAAAGAGATGAGGCACTGTCTAGGCTAACCGAAGGTCGAGTGCCGGCATGCACCCATGACCTGGTGCCCGACTTGCTGCGCACCAAGCCTGAGCCACAGGCCGAGCAGCGGCTCCAGCAGTTTAACCATAAAGCCAGCACGCTCAGCTATGATACAGCTCAGGTATACTGCTAGTTTTGGTTGTGTTTGACTGATAATTTTTAATTTAGTATGTTAAAAAGGAAGATAGGTAAAAATTGCATTTGCCATAATCATAAGTTATGGCATGTAACATAAATAATCATGTCTGTAATTGTTGTTCATTTGCATCTTATATTTAGCTTTCAATTGCAGAAACAAGTGACACAATTTACAAAAGTTGTGAGCCATGTGTGGGAAATTATATCCAAGGGCCGCGAGGATTGGGAAGGAGACTCAATGAGAGCAGCAGGTAATTATAATGACACAGTATGAGTATTTTGCTTGCTGCTTTTTTTTTTTGATATCCAACTAAAGAATAGCATACTTTTATCTTGATCTGGAAATATGACTGAGATTCTCTACATTAAATAAAACTTCTCAACATACTCAACAGGAATGCAGCCAACGCACAGTATGACAGACACGCATGCGCTAGTAACTGCAGTGGGCACAGGCAAAGGGCTGCGTCCCGGTATGCCAGCCCTGCCACCAGGTGTGGGTACTCCTGGACTTGGCCAGCCGCGAGGCCCCACGCCGCAGCTCGGCCCCACCGCGCCCGCCATGCCTAAAGCACCCTCCGCTATCAAGACCAATATTAAGGCTGCTAACCAGATACATCCATATCAGCGGTAGCTTTACTCAAAAAACTTGGGTTTTCTTAAGCTGAAATTGACATCAAATCCTTCTTTATCAGCGAGGTTTTTAGTTATAATTATCTTATTTTGACTCTCCAACTTACAGATAGTCTATATTACCAGCCGCGCATACGCATAGCAGCTTGACCGCGGGCATCTTCTGCGACACGCGATCGTAGCCGAAAGTCATGCTGTGACACGCGATCGGATTCTTTCGGATGTCATTGTATCCGATCAGATTCTTTCGGCTGTCGTCGCGTGCTCGAGAAAGTTTAATAAGTCTTCGTTTAAAATGATTAATTATTAAGATTTAACATTTAGTATAATATACGCAAATTTAGGAACCTACTCAATACTGAGAAAAGACAATAGCATGATTTGACTAGCTAGCCGTCGCCGCATCCGCTCATCTTACCGATCCGATACGATGCGGGCCGTTTGGTGGAAATCATACTTCATGTAACCACAACCATAAAATAAAGTAAATCAAACCATTAATTGTATTAATACTTTTATTTTAAAATATTATTTTATTACAAGTTGTAAATTTCCAGTTATATTTAGCACACTCGACCCACCCTCAGCCACCCTGTCGAAATAATTGCGCAAGTAGGCGGTGAGTAACTTCATTCAGCATTAGCAGTTAAATTATAATATAAACTTATTGTCAAAATAGATAAATGCCACCTGTGACAAAAATTAAAACAAGCATCTATAGTAATTAAGAGATTAAAACTAATACTTTGTGAACGACTGGTCCAGGCACTTCAGTTTAACGTGTTGACCTGTAACAAACAAGAATTATTTTAACTTTTTTTTTTCTTAATAATCAAATAATAGGTAAGTCTTATCACACTAGCGACTTGCGAGCGAGTGCTTCATACTAATATCCCTCGCGGCGAACACGTTGCGTGATCGCCTCAATACAAAATCGCCAGCAAATCGCTAGTGGAGTGTAATACGGCTGTTATTGTTTATTTTTGGTTTACTACTTGTACAAAGTACATCGTACAGTATTTTGCTGATACATGACCTAAATATTCGCATTTGAAGCATTCTTACTTAGTCGACAAATAACACTGCTCGTGATCGGTCACAGCTGAGCATTTTACTTATAACTTGTTATTTCGGGTATTAAACTTTAGTGGGTTTTAAACTAAACAGTGTTTTAAGTTCAACTCAACCTAGTAACTCAACTACTACAACTTTTCCTCAAGCTAAGACCATACACTACTTTATGGTAGAGCTGAACTACAGCAAGTATTTACGACAGGTTACAATAAACCAAAAGCAGATTTTCTGCTCAAACCACTTTTTTATTATTAACTACCTGTTGCCCGCGACTTCGTCCGCGTAGATTTCGGTTATCGCTATCCCGCGGGAACTATACAATTTTCCCGAATAAAAAGTAGCCTATGTTATTCCTCAATATTCTAACTATCTTTTTACCAAATTTAATCTAGGTTGGTGCAGCGGTTTTTCCGTGAAGAGGTAACAAACAGAGAGACAGAGTTACTTTCGCATTTATAACATTAGTTAGGATCATTAAAATATATATATATAAATAATAAGATTAGCTAAAAGCTCTGTAATAAAACTTAGTCGCTACGTTCACTCGATTCGCCTCGCAGGCTCATTTTTGAACATTTTTTTTTTTTATTGCAACCTGGTCTCAAAATTTGACGAGAATCGTTTGAGAAATACGACCTATAGAGGAGAACAGCCCGACGGATATAATACAAAATAAAATTTGCCCAAGTTGAAACGGAGACGGCTGGCTCGCGCTTCGCGCTCGTCCGGTCAATAATACTCACGATATCATCGATCTTGAGTATAGCGCGCACGGTCTCCGTGGCGAGCGCGAGCGCGGAGGCGGTGACGTGCAGCGGCTGCAGCACGTGCTCCTGGCGCATGTCGGTGACACGGCCGCGCCGCACGTTCACGCCCGCGCCGCTGCCCGGGCCCGCCGCGTGCGCCGCGCGCAGCTCCGTCACCGTCTCGATCGGGTTCAGACCTGGGACCACGTTATCATTGCTATAGTGTGATCAACTTGAAGATTTACATTTACCATGCTCAGGCAGATGTTCACATTGGAGTTCAGGGCCGCTGACAAGTTTCTGAGCGCTAAACAAATACTGCGAGTTATGCAACTATTTGTTCATGTAAACCAGATGTAAACGAAGTTGCCAATTTTTTTTTTTATACGACGAGGAAGGCAAACTAGCAAGTGGGTCGTCTGATAATAAGTGAGCACCACTGCCCATAGACACCCGCAACCCCGGAGGGATTGCAGATGCGTTGCCAACCTAGAGGGCTATGATGAAATGCCTCTTGTGCCAGTAATTTCCTCGGCTGTCTTGCTCTCCACACCGGAACACAACAGTGCAAGCGCTGGTGCTAAGCGGCAAGATTAGCGAGTAAGATGGTGGTAGCGATCCGAACGGACCTCGCACAAAGGTCCTACACCCACCCACAGATGCGTGATTTCTGGCTTTAAAACTGTCATGCTTGGTTTTTCGGTGTTTCCAGTGAAATATTTACTGAGTAAAACCGAAAATCCAGACATTGTAAACACTTGGGACTCCAAACAAATGAGTTTTTGTAAAAAAAAAACTGATTGCAGAAAGAGTTCAATATTCAAATCATGCTTAAAACTTTTTCACGGTATGCTTTTACGTTAGTTTCGACTTTTCAATGAATTCGATCCGAGATTATTCCAAATTCAATAAACAAATCAATGCATAAGTTACGAAACAAAATAATTACCAGCGTTCTCAGCGAGAGTCGAAGGTATCACTTCGAGCGCGTCAGCATACGCACGAAGACAGTAGTGGTCAGCGCCGGGCGCGGCGATGGCGGCGCGGGAGAGCGCGGCGGCCGCGGCGGCCTCGGGCGCGCCGCCGCCCGCCAGCAGCGCCGGCCGCCGCGCCACGCAGCGCACGGCGCACAGCGCGTCGTGCAGCGAGCGCGCCGCCTCCGCCACCACGGCGCCCGACGAGCCCCGCACCAGCACCGACACCGTGCGCCCGCCGCTGTTGCAGCCGCTCATCTGAACAACGCATTCAACAAACCTTTTGAGAATAAATAAATTAAAAATTAACAATCATCATTACCACTATACAACATGACATGCATGAATAATGCATAAATATAATATGCACTAAGGCATGAAGAAAAGCCGTGAACTTCGGTATAATTTTATACCAGATTATTTAGATTTTGACTATTTCGCCAAAATTCTAATTTTGTGTGATCTCAAAAGCATCAAACTCGAGCAAACCTCATAGCATCATAACCAAAACTAAATTCATCCAGTAAAATACCGGAAATCAATAATAATAATCTTAATCTTAAGCACATGTGAGTTTTAAATTTTCTTTCATCCATTCATCTAGCAGAGATAAGATGACTTTGGCCAGCTAACCTTGATGTACTTCCCAGAGGGCTCGTTGACCTCTTCGACCAGATCAACGCTGACGAGGTTCTCGGCCGTGAAGTGGTCCAGCGAGGCGATGGGCCGGCACCCGAGCGTCTTGCACACGAACTCTATGTCCTCGCGTTCGACGTCCTTGATCACCATCGTCTTGATCTTGTCCAGGAAATGCACCGCCAAGTCGCTGAGAGCGTCTCTGTAAGGAAAATATAAACAGTTACGTTATTAATTTCTCACGAAGAACGCCAGCGCATTTGATGTAAATTCAAGTTTTATATCATTGTTACCAGCTGTTAACCGCGACCTCGTCCCGTAAAGGATAAAAAGCAGCCACGTTGTTCTAATATTGTAGGAAGAACAATTGTTACCTCAAAATAGACTTCTGCACGAGAAGGACATTGCAACCGGCTTTCTTGATTTGCTTGACAATATTCAGGATGTATTGACGCTCCTCTTTCAGCACTCGGTCCATGGCGGCGTAATCCGATACGATCACATTGTGGTCCATCTGTAATATTGATTTAATTTGTAATTGAGTAGGTAGTACACCCAATTCAAATATTTTCTTTGTTGTGAAGACAGGCAAAGTAACTAGGTGACTAGGTGAGTAGAACCATAACATAAGAAAGAAGAGAAAAAAAAAACCCTAAAGTTACACATTTCTCTTCTTAACTATGTTACTGCTTCATTTTTTATCCGAAAAATTTTACATTTTAAAATCTTCCTAACAAAATTCCTAATGAATAATGAACAATAACTTATTTTTTTACTTTTTATAAATTTCTTAAAAATTTATATCATTTCTGAAATATTCAGCCCAAGTTCCTATTGTAGTCAGTGTGTTTTACTTCATTCGATAAGTTCAAGATTGGAATTAGCAAATGCGAAAAAAAACCGTAACCTCAAGAAATATTACAAGATAAAAGGAGAAAAATATACACAAGTAAGTTTTCTATTCCTTTTTATGTTTATGAGTTTCAATTTTAAGTACGTGTGATATTTGGTATAAAACAAAGTTCCGTTTATTTTAAGATCTGAATTAACGCAATTTGATAACAATAACTAATTTAAGGACACAGTTTGATCACTAAAAATTATAGTAAGGCATTGGTATAGTGAAGCATTGGTAACGATGAAGCGTCTGTAATCTTACTACTTACATTCTCTGTGTAATGCGTATCTTATTGCGCTCACGTATTATTGCAGCGGATTGTGCGGGGAGGGGTGAAGTTCGGCCCACACGCTCATAATCATAATCATAATCATTTATTTATTTGCCTAAGTATAAAATACATGCAAATATAATAATAAAAAATGTAAACAACAAATTAAAAAACAAATAAAAGAAAATTCATCAAAAGTCAATAATAAAAATCATTTACAGTATAGAATTTAAACAGTAAAAATATTTCGTTTGTAGACATTAATAAAACAGAGATAGAAAATACATAAAAAAGGACATAATATCGGTAGTAAAAATTCATGTCTAAATCTAATAAAATAGTCACAATGAATTCTAAACACAAATACAAATATATTAAACACTGTAAACTACATGTCCAAAGCATTGGCAAAAAACTCTTTAATACAATAAAATAGTCTATTTAGAAAGTAATCTTTTACTTTTTTGTCAAAACTATTAAATTGGTTGCAATTTTTGATGTCACTACTTAGATTGTTATAAATTTTAATTGCCATATTAGTAATGCTATTGTTAAAGTGGACAAAGTGAGATTTATTTAGCACTAGTTTATTATTCTTTCTGAGATTAATATGACAATTTTGTCTAGCTGCACGGTATTTATGCATGTTCTTGAAAGCTCACATAAACTCAAACTCAAGGACTTTAGCGCGAGGACAAGCCTGAATTATCCCGGTGAGTGTAATTTTACTCTAGCAAAAGAATAAAAGTATCTTGAATAACTATACTCACATCGGTTTTAGGCGGTGAGATGCAGAACTGTATAAGTCCAACTTTGGCCTTCTCGATGCGGTGCGGGCCATTGACGTTGGCGGCGCGGTGTGGGATGACCAGACCCTGCACCAGCTCGGTGTCCTCCACCGTGCCCCCGAGGCGCTCCAGCACCTTCACGTCACGCAGGTCCACGCGCGCGCCTATTCCGTTCGGGATCGGCTCCATCACTAAGCAGAACAAAATAATAACGAATAGTCTAGTGGTTAGAGACCCTGACTGTGTTGCTTGAGGTGCCAGGTTCGATCTCCGGTTGGAGCAAATGTTTGTTCTCGGTTTTTGGATATTTAATGTGTATATAAGTATGTATTTATCTATATAAGTATGTTTATCCGTTGTCTAGTATCCATAGTACAGGCTTTGCCTAGTTTGGGACTAAGTAAACTGTCCCATGATATTTATTTATTAATACTCATTGTCATCATTATCATCATCACCTTTACAGCTAAAAATAGGGCTGGCCCACCGGTCTCCAATAAGGGCGATCTTGAGCCGCTTGGATCTATAATGCTTGCATAGAAAATAATAGTACACCTTCGAAAACTTGAGAAACCCTCGACATTTTCCCTGATATCTCAAGTATGGTGGAACTAATTTTAATGAATCTTAGCTAAAAACCATGGCGATTAAATATGATTTCTGTTATCAATAAAAACCGGTTAAATGCGAGTACAACTCGCGCACCGAGGGTTCCTTATTTAACGTTTTTCGGATTTTTTGCTTGACTTGTGTTGTGAAACCTTGCTTTGCTGCTGTGAGACAGAACAAATATCCTATATCCTTCTCCTTTCTTTACTTTTGTTTAGAGGTAAGGAACCCTAAAAATGAGTACGAATCAGTAAATCCTTACAGCAGAAACAGACAGACACATATCTACACAGATATTGCTGAAACAAGAACACACAGAAAACCATAAAAATCTAGCCTACCCCTGGACCTACAGGCTACAAGTTACGAGTCTACAGGAAACAGTCACCTGTAATACACTGTGTACAATTACAGGTGTTTTATAAAGACACACGGAAAGCTACACTTGTAATACGGTATTGTAAATCTCGACTACAAGTAAATTCGACAAGTGTAATGGACATCACTAATTTAAAAAAAAGTGGCTGCCAAAAATTACAAATACGTAGAGGTTTTTTATCTATTACATATAGATTACATATTAAAAATACCCATGCAAAGTTGATAAATGAAAATCTGTCTAAGTACATAAAACAAAATCGTGTTAATTGCACTATTTATAAGTCAAGAACAGCTGGACCGATATTTATGATCTTTCATTTGATGGATTTATCTTTGCTTCGAATAGCAGGATAGGTATTAATAGAGGGGAAAATTTCATGAGAAAAAAATAGGAAGTTCATTTTCTCATAGGTACATTTTCTGTAGAATGACCTATGGCGGTACGAAGTTCGCGGGTCGGCTTGTAAAATATATCTATTCTAAACAATGGCAAAAAACGGCCAAAAAATGTTTTTTTTTTTAATACGACGAGGAAGGCAAACCAGCAAGTAGGTCATCTGATGGTAAGTGACCACCACTGCCCTGCCCACAGCATGTCAACGATTGCATGATACTCCAGTGCATACAGAGACACAGACAGAGAATTGAAGCTTCGCGCTCAATGAATCATTTTGATTACTCGACGATTCTAATGAGCTCCCAATTTCTTGCAGAATCTAGTCTAGTCTATTTGCGTATAGTTCATTTTGGACCTTTCATTATAATATTGAAAAGGTGTGTCAAAATCTGTATTTATTCGTGGCCAAAACTCCCTGGCTCTATGCTGCCGTGGACTCTCTTCTTCCGAGTCCGACTCAGACGAGTTCTTCAATAAACGATTCATTCCTTGATGACCTTGAGTTTAATAACTTGAAGAAGAGATAGATAGGTAGATAGAACGATTGATTTGGTACTGATCAAGAAACCTAATTCAAAAATTTGTACACCTGTAGCCATTATTACAGGTCTCAAGACGTACGTAAGTTTTCGTTACAATTTTACAAATTACAGTTGTATTTTACATTTTTTTTTAAAAACGCTTGTTCGATTATGAATTTAAAACTATAAAATGTCCACTTTTTGTCTATGATACGGCTACAGGCGCCTGTACTTGTAGCTTGTAAAATTGTAGCACAGTACTTATATAAAACGCAAATTGCAAAAAACAGGACAAGTGTAAGTGTAATAAACGCCTGTATAATTGTAACTTGTAGGTTTATAAAACACGGCCCAGGAATCGAACTCGGATCTCAGACAGTCCGTGCCACATGCAAAGTAGGTGGTTTAGTGTATGGGTATGCCATCGAACTATAAAGATATAGAAGTATAACGCCTATACACGGCGGCACGAAAATATGACACTATAACAAGCACAACTACGATGCACATCGACAATCGCAGCTCGCCAATGAGCGGCGACACGCGTCGGCTGCGCATTTCTCGACAAAGGTCGGTCGAACCATCAAACTTCAGCGAGGAAGGTATGAGTCATAAGTATGGGTTTTTAAAATGTATATTTACTTGCTTAAGAAAGGTAATTCTAGTGTTTTTCATATCCGTATGGTTTCTATACCACTTCACGATACGCGACGGCATATTTACAAAATATTAAATTACGCAAACATAATAATATTCGACCCCATCGGCCGTCAGTTCTGCGAGCAATGTGCCCCGCCCACTGCCACTTAAGTTTCGCAATTCTTCGGGCTATGTCGGTAACTTTAGTTCTACTGCGGACATCATCATTTCTGATCCTGTCCCGCAGAGAAACCCCGAGCATAGCCCTCTCCATCGCCCTCTGAGTGACTTTGAGCTTCCTTATGAGACCCATCGTTAGCGCCCACGTCTCAGATCCGTAAGTCATCACTGGCAACACACACTGGTCAAAGACTTTTGACTTCAAACACTGAGGTAATTTGGACGAAAAGACACTGCGAAGCTTCCCGAACGCTGCCCAGCCGAGTCGGATTCGACGAGTGACCTCTTTCTCGTAGTTGGACCTACCTAACTGGACCGTTTGCCCTAGGTAGACATAGTCGTCAACAACTTCGAGCGCAGAGCCTCCGATTATTACGGAAGTTGGCACCACATGGACATTGGACATGACTTTCATCTTGTCCATGTTCATCCTCAGGCCAACTCGGTCGGAAACTCTGCTGAGGTCAGCGAGCATAGCACTGAGGTCCTCCATGGTCTCAGCCATGACCACAATATCGTCGGCGAATCGAAGGTGAGTGATGTACTCACCATTTATGTTGATGCCTCGTCCTTTCCAGTCCAGAACCTTAAAAGCATCCTCCAATGCAGCAGTGAACAACTTCGAAGAGATCACATCTCCTTGTCTGACTCCCCGCTGCAGAGGAATATAGGCTTCGTGGTCTGGTCCTGTAGTCGGACGGATATAGTGGCGTTTTCGTACAGACACTTCAACACTTCGATATACCGGTAGTCAACTTGGCACCGCTGGAGAGACTGCAGCACAGCCCAGGTCTCGATCGAATCAAAGGCTTACTCGTAGTCCACAAATGCAAGGCAAAGGGGCAGGTTATACTCTTCGGTCTTCTGTATAACCTGCCGCAACGCATGTATGTGGTCCACGGTGCTATAGCTTTTTCGGAAGCCGGTTTGTTCGGGAGGCTGGAAATCGTAAACCTGCGCGCGAGACGATTCGTGATGACCCTCTAAACAGCTTGTAAATATGGCTCAGAAGTGAGATTCAACGAATATCGTTGGGTCATTCTGAGTACAAGGCACGCTACCCTGGTCGACACACTCTCAATCTTCACCACGTTGTTCACGAGGGACTTGTGGACGATAAACCCGACACCTCCCTGGGACTGGTGGTCGCCCGCCCGGAAATAGAGCAGATTACCGGACTTCTGGGTTATCATGTCCTCCCCCTCTCGACGGACTTCTGACAACCCTACGATTCCCCATCGTAACCTGCTCAATTCTTCCTCCAGTTCCAGCAACTTTTCGTCGGTCCGCAGTGTTCGGCAGTTGTATGTTGCCAGGGCCAAAGGTTGTCGGTTTTTGGTAGCCGGGCCTCTGCCGGAGATTAACTGTAGCACCCCCTGCCCCGCCGTTACCATGGCCGCTACCGGAGCCAGGAATAGCGCGGCAGCCGGGGACTAGGGGTCTGGGCTGTTTCTGTGGATTCATTATTTATTATTTTATCTTGTACCATTCTCGACCGGCACCACACGGAAGGGGTCGGAAGGTTCTCAAATGGCGTCCACGGACCGGGAGACGAGCTGTTGGTAGGCCTCCAACAAGATGGAGCGACGACCTTGTAGGGATTGCGGGACCGCGGTGGATGCGGAAAGCACAAGACCGGTCTGAGTGGAGAGCCTTGGGGGAGGCCTATGTCCAGCAGTGGACGTCTATCGGCTGACATGATGAATAATATTCACAATCGAAACTTCCGTGACACAAGCCCACACGTGATGAATGTCGCGGCTGACTGAAGCATTCTTTTGTTCATATATTTTTCCACGCCTATAATGGTATCTATGTGGTGGAGCTACATAGGTACCGTTACACACACAAAGGAGTCACATAGTAGCAAAGCTTAGCAGAGCCCGAGGAAAGACTACAAATTAGTCAGAAACCTGTCTGGCTAAACTAGACTTATTTATACATATACGAGAGTACGAGTTTGCTTTTGTGAAATGAAATTATACAATTCACATACAAGTGCATTTACTAAACAAATATTTACCAGCGCGGATGGCTTGGACAGCGATGGGCGCCAGGATGGTAGAGTGCTGCGACACGACTTTAGAGTTGAGGGACGTGGCGGCTGCCTGCAACAGGGCGTCTTCGTTCTGGAGGTCCACTGGGGTCGCCATGCCTTCAATCACCTAGGGTTAAAGACAATTTATGACATATATCTACATACAATAAACATATTTTTTAATACAGTTGCTCAAAAAGTGGCACTTTTTGTAGCTACGTATCATGCGGAATGTTGTATTTTTCGTACTAGTGCTATATTCTTTTCCGAGGTGCCGGTGGAGGAAGACGGAGCCGGGCCCCTGCGAGTGGAGGCGGGGCACCGCCTGCCGGGGCCACACCCTCTTTGTCATGTTCTCGCAAATGTATTAAAATAGTACTTTTTGATGTTTGTCATTATGCACTAGTCCTGGGGTGTCTAGGCCCGAGCCGTGAGGCGAGAGTCGAGACTCAGGACGAGTGAAAATGAAACTTCCGCACGTGTACCAAACGACGTTTTTTAATACAATTCTGAGAAAATTACAATAAAACCAAAGGCGGTGAGCCGGCGGGGGCTGCCCTGTTGTGGAGGAGGAGGAAGGTGTAGGCGGCCCGGTGCCACCGGCGCCTTGGAAAAGTAAAAAGCACTAGTCCGAAAAATACAACTTTCCGCATGATATGTAGCTACAAAAAATACCTCTTTTTGAGCAACTGTATTAAAAAACGTCATTTGGTACACGTGCGAAAGGGCCATTTTCGCTCGTCTCGAGTCTCGACCGTAGCCTGACGGCTCGGGCCTAGACACCTCGGGTCGGGACTCGTGCAAAATGACATACCTTCCGCACTTACATCAAAAATTGTATTGCCCTGTCTATTCATGAAACCTGTTCACAGAAGGTGCATGTACCACAAGTTCAGAGAGTTTTCAACACAGGTAAGAAGTGTTTTCTAGGATTGCTTGCACTTGGTATTCATAATTATTTTGGAAATTGTAGTGATTGTGCAAAAATTTATGTCTCAATAAGATTGCCTTCCAATGTTGACAGATTTATCTATGAAAGGTCTTCATAACACTTATTTTTAAGTGAAGGAACCATTTTGTAGGCCCTCTCTGTACTTTCTCCAGCATGTCAATGGCCTTCTTAAAAGACATCATTTATAAAAAAAAAAACAAGTAAAGTCACGTCTCAATCTGGCATGGTGCCTAGACATCGGTATTCCGCTCGGCTGCCATTTTTAATGACTTTACTATTACGTTTTTGTTTCCAAGCACTGGGCTTTTTTTTTAAACATATAATCCGAAATAGGTACATGGTTTGTACATGGCTTAGGAATTAATGGCAAATTAAATTAATAAATATTACCCAGCAGTGAGACACTATACAGACAGGCTATGTTGCCCTAAGACCAATGCATAATTTAAAGGAAGATGTTGTCAAAAGAATAGTTTTTTTACCTATACTTTTCCTTTAATTATCAACAATTAATAAATAAATCACCTGTAAGGACATCTGCAGAGCCTTCTGGAATCCGTCGGAGATGACTGTGGGATGGATGCCCTTTTGCAGAAGTTTCTCAGCCGAGTCCAACAGGGCTCCTGCAATCACCACCACTGAGGTTGTGCCATCACCAGCCTCAATGTCCTGAGCACGAGACAACTCTACCAACTGTAAATAATTCACACAAAGGTCAATAATTATCACATTTTTTTAAAGTTATTCATAATACAGTGATATACAAGGTGCATAATGAACCATCAAGTATTCAGCCAGGTGCTAACAGACTTACTCAACCCCTGGCTGAATTCATGAGGGTTCATTAAAAATTAAAATGCACCTTTTATATGATTTTATCCAGCATTGATAAACAATTGAAAAACCTTTCAAATAAGTTTCATCCAATTTGCATCCATTACACTACATACCTAAATTCAATCAACCCATCCACTGAAATGTGTTGTGTTAAACAAGTACGGATTGTAATACTAGTAGGTACTTGTTTATATGTATTTCCCAGGAATTGACAGCATTTCATATTTTTTAAATAAATTAATTACAAATCCTAATGAAAATTTAAAATCGTAGGTTTGCTCCTCTTTCTAAGTAGATTGCAGACAATTAATCAAATTATAGTCTCAAAAATATGAAATATTGTCAATTACATGTTTTTTTTATCCCTACCTTATAAATGTGAAGTTACAAAAAGCTTATAAAACAGCTTACAGTAAACATATATGTAATAATTACAAAACTAGAAAAGATTAAATAACAAATCAAACATAAAATTAAATGTGGTGAATGCAGTTACCATTTTAGCAGCAGGATGAATTACACTCATTTGTTTCAAAATAGTGGCTCCATCATTGGTAATAGTGACCTCTCCATTGGAGGCTTGAATCTATAACAAAACATGACATTTTAATTTAAGTTTAATGATCATTGAATCATTTTTCAAGTTTCATTCTAAAATACAGAAACAGTACAACAGGTCCGGTGCTATTAAACACAGAATGGGCCCATTTTCATCAACCTCCAAACCAAAGTTTAAACCATGAATGGCTATTAAATGTCTGAGTAAACAACCAACCAACTTAAAGTTAATGGTTGGTGAACATGGGCTTTAGTAAACTATGCTACTGTCATAAGAAGAAAATGCATGATTTATGCATCCTTAAAAAAAACATAAGTGCACTATGAGAATACATTGGCAGATTGGTTACAAATTAATGCACTATTTTATGCACCAACCACCAGACTAAAAGAGTGTCACACATTTAAGTGTATTTGTACATTTCATGTGTACAGGTTCTGGATGTCTTGTCCTAGACAAAACAATAATCAGTGACATAACAGAGTTTGATTATGTACTTACCATTTTATCCATCCCACGAGGCCCAAGGCTAGTACGGATTGCATCTGATACGGCTACGAACAAAAACAAATATTAAAAAAGAAAAGAAACCTATATTGGCACATAAATAACCATCTCATTAGTTAAAAGGGTTAGAAAATAGATAATCAGTGTACATTATGTAAAAATAACTATCGTTCGTCCGTCATCACATGACTAAACCCTTTGGGTTAAACAAAAAGTATTCTATCGACTCGACTTCTAAATTTGCCAAACAAACGTAATATATTACACTTTTGACGAAAAAACAATGTTCTGTGCAACGTTTAGTGAATTCTTCGACGGAGGATTTAATGAAACCTCACATTTAACACATAATCGATAAGAAAATTCAGTAATTAAATTCAGATGTTTTCGGTCAGAATAGATACCTTTTGCGGCATTTATGTTGCTCAGCCGAATGTCCGTAGGTTTGCTTTTATCCTTGTAAACACCTGAATTAACTTTAAGGGAATCACCACCACCTTTAGGAGCCATTGTAAAATATTATATTAAGTTATATTATGAGAATATTACGGCGATCAGAATGGATTTAGCACAGGAATATAATTTCCCTATTTTTTAACACAAAATTCAATCTTGTACAATGAGTTTTTTTTTTATTTAATTCATCCCATAAGGGATAGGCAAAGGAACTGAGTCCATACAGCCACGTCTGATGTGTTTTGTAAATTTCTGTATATTAAAGTCCTGTCATCGTCAGAGTTGTGTCAGTCTGTCCTAGTCACGTCCTGTCAACTGCTCTTGCCTTCCGTAAAGCGATAGTGTACTTTACGGCGAGCTACGGCGAGTAGCAGCCGGCGGATATTTGGGGGTCACAAACAGAGGGAATACGCGTTTTCACTTGAATTCTTCATTTGCTGGGCACTTTCACGTCAATTTGTTGTATAATATCTACTATATCACTATCTTTATTATCCACCAAACAACATTAAGCACAGAAACTAAAATTCAATTAACGACACGATCCACTCTCATCGGTTTCCCGCCAAATTCCCCACAGTGACAGTGCAGTGACAGATGGATGCAAGTGTTTGTTTTTTATCCCTTCAGTGACAGGCAAAGGGACAAAGTCCATGCAGCCATGTCTGTCTCTAAGGGGCCGTGTTGTATAAAGCCACATGTGGAAAAAAGAGCGGGAAACGTTGGTCGTGGCGGGAGTGTTTCATTTTGCGATTTTTGAAGAAAATATTTAACTTGTATAAAAAACCAGTTTTGTACATATTTTTATGTATTAGTATAATATAGTTAGTTTATTATTGTTTTGTGTAAATAGTTTGCTGTATTTGATAAATTGTAAATATTTAATTTTCTCCAGGCCTGGCTTCAGGCCGCAATATGGGCCAGCCGCCGGATATCGGGGGCTCTCCCCCTGCAATTGCGTATAATGTAACAATTGAAAATAGTTTCTCAAATTTAGAAGAGTCCAGCATGGACACGGATGTTTCGTTAAAGGGATCGGTAACTCGGAAAAGAGCGCGTACTAATAAAATTTGCAAAAACTGCAACAAACGGAGAAGGAGGTTTGATCCGGCGCACCGGAACAAACTTAGGGATACAGACTGTTCGTGCCAACTATTGGAAACACCCACACTTAATGTTGAGCTTAGTAAGGCAAAGGCCCTTGATGGTTTTCCAGAATCGTTAACACCCATAAAGGTACAGCATGGAGATGACACTAGTACTGTAAAAATATCTGCAGAAAACCATCAAGAGCAACCCAATACAGAGACTTTAAATAATGCCCCATTCCAACCAGGTAGAACCTCATATGAGGCTTATGACATAGGGCCATTTGTTGTACATATACAAAAAGTGGTGGTGGATAATGAGATTCCTTCTCTCCACCCAGTACAATTTGGTTACTTCCTGAAGAAAAACTTCATTAAAAATATTATTAATGGCAGTATAAAAATAATAGGCAGAAACCGTCTCGTACTCACTTTCAATAACTACAAAGACGCCAATGAATTCATTAATAACCCATGCCTGGCCCGGAATAGTTATAAGTCTTTTATTCCATCTTTTAATGTGAGCCGCATGAGTCTGGTACGCGGTGTACCAGCAGAGTGGTCTCCTGAGGAGGTTTTGGAAAATATCTCTCTGCCTGTTGGTAGTGGGAAAATTATAAAAATCAGGCGGTTAAATTATAAACTGCGCAACATTTCCCCCCCAGAGTGGAAGCCGTCGGAGACAGTTGTATTGACATTTGATGGTCAAGCACTACCCAAGCATGTATTTATGTGTTATAACGCTTTGCCTGTTGAACGGTATTCATATCCAACCATCCAATGCTATTCCTGTTGCCGTTTCGGTCATACCAAAACAAGATGTAATTCTCGCCCCCGCTGTTTTAAGTGTGGCCAAGGCCATACTGGAGATTCATGTACTGTTGAAGAGGACTCAGCAAATTGTTGTCTGTGCTCTGGGCTGCACTTCGCAACAAACAGGAAGTGCCCAGAGTATGAAAGGCAGATTAAAATTAAACTACACATGGCTCAGAGATGTGTTTCATACGCGGAAGCAAATAAAGTGCATGAACCGGTTTCTAAGTAATTTGCTGATGTTGTAAAGTTCTCAAATATAAACAATATTCCTCAAAGCTCTGGATCTCCAGCGTCGCCTTCCTCCCCTTCAATTCCTTCGTTTAGTAGATCTTACAAGAAACCGATCTTTGCCAAGCCATCCTCCCCTAAACAAAATCGCCATGGGTATAACAAAACGGAACATTTCAATTTGATAAGAGATTACGATGCTCCAACTCCTTCCAATGGGGTTGCTGTCGCCACATACCTTATGGATGCCTGGGTTTAGTTAGTTTATAATTTATTCAAGGCGACAAATCCTTTTTGAATGATTCCTATGTGCTATGCCAAATTAAAAATTGAATAATTGGACTTGCGGAAGCATAACCCACAGTTGCGCTGCTTTCTGGGACTGCTCACGTTGTGTCCGGAATACTCTGCTTCGCCATCTGTAGATTTTAGATGGGCAGATGACACCACTGCTTGTGGTGCCACTGCCCTTGGGCCACACAGCCAGCCAACAGCCGGGGTGACTCCAACAATGCTGAAAGACAATGCCAGATCTGAGTACTAATATAGGGATGAGTTTACTTGAAGAAGAATTATCAGTCAGTCAGTTGGTCTACTTGGTCTTCACAGCCTCGCAAGGCTGGAAGCTATTCCTACACTTTTTAGGCCGAAATTCCTTGGCGTACAACACGCCAAATTTACCTTGGCCTTATCTACTTCGCTTGGAGCTAGGGTGCTATGGTTCAGGGCCGAAATTCCTTGACGTACAACGCGCCGAATTTACCTTGGCCTTATCTACTTCGCTTGGAGCTAGGGCGCTATGATTACAGGGCCGAAACTCTTTGGCGTACACTACGCTGAGTTTACCTTGGCCAATCTACACTTGGTACTGGAACTGGAGCGCTTGGTCACAGGGCCGAAACTCTTTGACGTACACCACGCTGAGTTTACCTTGGCCACGCTGTGAATCTAGGGACCTACTGTGCACAGTGATGAAGCTATAGGTCGTCAGACTACGTACTTACTTGCTCACCCAGAGCTTTGACTTCAATAATACTCGAAACAGATACTTTATACTTGGGTGTTTGGACACTTGGGGACGTAGATGTTCAGATATTTAGGACACTTGATTTTATACCTAAATACTTAGATACTTTGCTAGATACTTAGATACTTAGCTTTCATTGTACGATGGGATTTCCTGTCGCAATAAGTTTTGAACTACTTTACATGATGACTTATCACTGGCACTGACTATTTTAAGCTGACTTACTTTTACTGACAGCGTCGCTACGGGGTTTTCATCGTCGGGTGACGTCATCGTAGTGTTGCCATAGGAGAATTCGCGTGACGTCGCGACAGTTGCCTTAAACAATAAATTTGATAATAGTGAAACAGTGTTCTCAATCTCAGATGTGATCCAACTTTTGACTGAAATATAATCCATTTCTAATTCTAATTTTGACCATAATATTACCGAACAACGTCGCCCTACTATTGACTCATTAACCCAGCTAAAATCCTTTTATGCATCACGTGTCCTTACTTACATGTAACAACATAAAAGATCTTTGTATCGGCAAACTTAATGTCTGTCTTTGTGTGCCAGAGGAATAATCATAAATAGTATTAAGATTAATTAGGATGATAAGAGTCAAGAGCAAATTCATACCTGAAGCTCATCAAAGCAGCATAGTCATCGCCCCATTAACAGGATATTAGTATGCTTCGCTAATAGGCAATCCCCAGGGCACCAAACTCCCGTCACCTCCTGTAGAATAGATCTGATATGACTCTCTGACCAGAGAGCCACACATCCATGGGTCCACAACACCCATGTGTACTTTGTGCCTTATTTTTAGTGGTCAAAAGCTGACTTATACTGAACATTCAAGCTTTAATATGAACTTTATTTTATCTACTTTCAAATCAATTGGTTCACACTCAGGCATTTCCTGATTATGTTAAGTCCTACTCCCAAGCACTAACGTTGAGCCACTGCATGATTTTTAGGCTATACCCTCGTGCCGAGGCACGGCTGATTTTGAGTTGTCTTTTGCCCCGATGGCCAATTAATGGCCTTTTGGTCCCACTTTGGTTAGGCAGTTATTTGTTGCCCTGATTTTGACTGGAGTGTCAGCAGTGCCGATGTTTGCCACCCTGCTTCACTAGGAGCTCGATACCAGAGATGCGTTACTGGCCAGCTCCAGTGCTGCTGACACGGGACGGGGTTAACTAGAATTCTAGCGCTGACTCCTGACCCAGCGGTCAGGAAACAACTTGGTACTTTTATTTTAGGGTTCTTCATGGACGTGCTTGGCTTGAGTAAGCTGAACATACGAATTGATACGGGAATTTACTTTAGTTGATTTACTGAATGCTATTGACGAGAATAGACAAGAATGATTAACATCAATGCTCAACAAGACACAAAATACTTATCCCCTAAGAACAGATGCTTAGATACTTAGGATACTTAGAACACTTAGGATACTTAGCTCTCCGGAGATTGCAGCCAGTGAATCACTAATTATAACTTGAAACAATTACACATTAGCACTTGTGAGAAAACTTTTGACAGAGCTCATTTTTAGGCGGTAACGGTGACCACAGATAATCGTCCTGGACAGTTACAGGTAACATGAGGAAACCGAATATGTTTAAGTGTTGCAACAGATAATAATTATACAAACTAAATTAATTATTATTCAAGTATTTACCTTTCGTGAGTCGAAACTCACGACACTCCCCACGAGCAAGATTAGTGTAGAGTTGTCATCAAATCGCGAGTCCACTCCTTTATCTTCTCCAGGGCTCGAACTGCGGCTTGACGTTTCTTGTTTTGATCAGTCTTCAGACATGGATCTTCATTACTCATGTCAGGATCATTACTCAAGGCATACTCATTAATTCTCATATCCATATTATCATTGGTCCTATCTAAGTTTTCATCAGTCACATCCTTGTTTTCATTTGTCACATCTGTGTTAATACTTGTCTCTTTTCTTGTGGATTCAGATGTTAACTGAGGTCTGAATTCATCTACTTCAACCCTGTCATCAATTACCTCAGCAGGTATATTGATTGATTTTTCCATATCGTCATCTTGAAGTTTAGCTTGGTCTGAAGGTTCTGTATCTCGAAGAACTACGTTATGTTGCTGATTAGTGTCATCCATTTCCAAAGGATACAGATGAGCAATAGATCTTGTAAATACTTTGTCACCTACTCTTACTTTTGCAACTCTTGATAGTCCATCAGATCCTTGGATGAGGGAGATAATTTTCCCTACCTTCCATCCTTCACGATTTTTGTCACCTTTTATCTGAACGATCTGACCTACTTTCGGGTTCTCCTTTGAAGTAACGCGAGGATTCTTACGTGAGTTGTTATATCTCTCACGCAAACTTGCTAGATATCGGTTACAAAACATTTCTTTAAATTCTTCGAGTAGTATACGAGCTCTCCTCCATGCTGTGACTAAGTCTGACTTGATTGTTGTACCTTGCACTAATGCATCCTCTTGTGATGTTTTCATGGTGATACATCTACCAAGATTTAGAAAGTCGGCAGGTTTCAAAACATGCTCTACTTCAGAGTCTACACAAGTAAGTGGTCGAGTGTTTAGTACAGCTTCTATTTCCTTTACAACCGTTGACAGCTGTGTGTCTCTTAGTAAGTGTTTTTGAAGTGAACGTTTCATGCAATGTTTCACCATAGATACAATTCTTTCATAAAAACCACCATACCATGGGGCTAGTTCGGGTATAAACCTCCAATGGATCTTGTTCTCCACACAATATGATTTAGACACGATGTCCGCTATGAGCTTGAAGTATGAAGCATTGTCCGAAGTGATGACTGTTGGAATACCTCTCGTTGCTATCAACCTTCTCAGAGCTAGAAGTCCTTCCTCTGCTGTGAGATTTTGAACTACTTCCAAATGAATGGCTCTCACAGCTAGACATGTAAATAAGCATATCCATCGCTTACTGGTACCATTTTCAGTTTTCACCAGTAGAGGTCCTAAATAATCCACTCCTGTAAAAGTAAATGGCATGCTAAAATTAACACGCTCGGGTGGAAGTGCAGGTGTAGGTGGTAAGCGATAAGGTCCGCCACCATGCTTGACACATCGTTGGCATTTTCTTATCACCTTCTGCACTTGACCTTTGCCTTGAGGTATCCAATACGTGCCTCGAATGATACTGAGTGTGTGATTAGCTCCTACGTGATAATTCTTTTCATGAGTATCTTTTATAATCCTTTCGGTCAACTCACAATTTCTAGGTAAGAGTAAAGGATACTTCTTGTCAAAAGACCAATTAGTATTCTTCATTCTTCCCGTACAACGCAATAGTCCTTGATTATCTTTAAATAGCTTTAAATTACGACTTAGATTAGTTTCCTTTTCTTTTACTTCGTCGGTGAAATGTTGTAATTGTAAAGCTTTAATTTCTTTTAAAATAGAATCTTCAACATTAGTGCTTTCTTGTTTTTCATTGTCTAGTCCGGTAGTTTTGTTGTCAAATCCTTGTTTATGATATTTGTCTTCATTCTTGTTTAATTCAATATCTGTTGATCCTGAAACATGTAACTGATTCATGTCTACATCCAAATTATTCGAATCCGCAGGACCCTCCGCAGCCAGAAGCGAAGTGTCATAACATAACATTCTTACCGTGCCAGTCGGCCATTCACTGGGCTTCTGCACTATAAAGTCGGGTCCAGCTAGCCATCTAGCTCGATCTTCTTCAGAGCTATTTGGTCTAGTAGCAATATCAGCCGGATTCAACTCAGATGGGACGTATCTTATGGTCAGGTTCTTATTTTTCTTGATTTCTTCTATTCGCCTAGAAACAAATGGTAACAATAGTTTGTGAGAATTGTACCAATCAATTACGATCTGACTGTCAGTCCAAAGGAATTGCTGTGTTATTTTAAATTTAAGGAATTTTAACACATACAATATTAGGCGACTGCCAATCAGCACTCCAAGTAATTCCAAACGTGGAATTTTTAAGTCTGCTTGATCCTTGATTGGTACAAGTCTTGATTTACCAATTACAAAGCCTTTGGAGTTTTCAGCAACAAGGTAGACGACAGCTGCGTAGGCTTTAGTGGATGCGTCTGTAAAACAGTGTATTTGACAACTATTTTGTTTCAGTGGATTTATCAAACATCTTGGTAAACATATTTCTTGTATCTTGCGGAGATCTTCTTGAATGTCTTTCCATTTGTCAGTTACTTCTTCGGATAGTTGGGTGTCCCATTTGACCTTCATCTTCCATAAATCCTGTAATAAAAGTTTAGCTTGGAGAATGTGTGGTACAGTATATCCACAAGGATCATAAATAGATGCTACCTTCTTCAAGATGCCTCGTTTGGTATTAGGGCTGACCACATCTTTAATCCTTAGCTTTAGCGTGTCTTTATCTAAGTTCCAATCCAGTCCAAGTGTTTTCACTATTCTGTCTGGGCAAGCATCAGGAATATTTCTTATCAGCTCCCTTGAGTTTGAGCTCCACTGTCTCAAATTCATGGAAATTTGATTGAAGGTATTTTTAGAATCCTCATATAATTTTACAGCTTCCTGTGTAGAACTAGTCCCTGTCACTAGATTATCCACATAAATGTCATCAGCTAAGTTCTTCAAATTGGCGTTCTCTGAAAGTGACAAGTGATGCTTAATTGTGGCGTTCAGTAAGAATGGGCTAGATATAATTCCAAATGGAACTCTGGTAAATCTTAAATGTAACAGATTGTCTTCAGTGGCTGCCTGCGTTATGTCCTTTAGCCATATAAATCTTGTTACATCTCGATCCCTTTTATGAAGTCCAATCTGGAGAAAAGCTTTTTCGACATCAGCTGTGATGCCTATAGAATGACAGCGAAACTTAATCAACAATCCAGTTAGATCCTCTAGCATCATAAGTCCGCAGTACAAAAACTGATTGAGACTCTTATTACCTTTTGTGCATGCTGAAGCATCATAAACTATTCTTAAAGCTTTTCCTGGTAAATTTACTCCATGATGTGGAAGATAATGTATTGGGTGAGATGATATTTTCAGATCCTTTTCATGTACAATCTCTATAATACCTTTGTTTAGTTGTTCTGTAATCAAATTGTCATATAAATTTAAGGTTGTGGAGTCTAATCGCTTCAAAAGTCCTATCAAACGACCAAATGCTAAGCCATAATTAGATGCTAGGTTTGGCGGGTACTCGTTCCAGGGCCAGGAAACATAGTACCTGTCATTTTGGTATTCTATATTTTCATTGAAATTATTAATTGCTTCTTCATCTCTATTAATTTTTGGAGAATCAGTAATTCCAATAGATTCTAAGTCCCATAAAAGTTTTAAATTACCATTATCTAAAGGCATGTCTGGTTGGGCGAGTCTTGTTTCACAGCTTGATTGAAAATAGGTATTGACTGATAGTTCATCAGTTGGTCTAGTTGATGTAGTGCCAGAGAGAATCCATCCAAATTCACTTTCTACTAGGAACAAGTTTTCACAAATTTGTACTTTTCTTGTTGACATCAAAGAGTAATAATAGTCATTTCCGATGAGCACGTCGATTCGATCCGCTAAAGAACCATCATCAGCAAAGGTAAGCTGTTCATCCTTGTTGTAACTGTCTAGTAGATATCCCTGATAAGGTATACCATGCGATATTGATGGAACAACATTAGCGTATATGATCCGCACACCTTCCGGTCTTACTATATCAATGCTTAATCTAACCAGTGGGCTATCTATCTTTTGCGGTGATCTACATCCGAAAGTGAAAACAGTGAGTTGGTTTTCCTCATCCTTTTTTAGGTCAAGTGTCTGGAAAACATTCCGAGTTATGTAGCTTCTTTGGCTTCCTGAATCGAGTAATATTCTGCATTTCATAGAGTTAACATCACCTCTGACTACAGCCACGGCAGTCTGTAAAAATGTGAAACCCCCAGTATTGGTATGCAAAACCGCTGTGCCCTTTGAGGAATCCTCCTTCACGGAGACAAGTAATTTAGGACATAAAGCACGATTGTGCATGTCAACTTTGCTGCAATGGGGACATTTCATATTGGTACGCCTGCACTGTCCAGCTAAATGATTTGTTTTAAAACATTTAAAACATTTGCCATTTAGCCTTTGTTGTCTTTCTTCCATGGTCTTGTATCTTTTACATTCATCGTTATAGTGCGGTCCTTGACAGAATATGCATTGACTTCTAAACCTTTTATTCTCAAAATTCCTTCTATCATTTATTGTGTCATGTTTCCTCTTGTTAGGTATAATTTTCTTATTGAAGTTTGAGTCACTTGAACGAGTTCCTTGAAATAGCTGCTTATTCCTGCTACAACCCTGATTATTAAATTGACGTCTTGCTTTTATGACACGTCTGTTATTATTATTTGAGTTATTATTCACATGAAGTGTTTCCACTGTGTACTGTGTAGCTTCTTGTCGGGTTTTGTCACAGGAAATTCTGCTAGCATCTTCTCGTGCAGTGATGACAATTGCTAGCTGCTTTCTCAACTCCTCAATGGATTCAACCTTGACTTTCATTTTAATTTCATATACTATGTCTTCTGGGAATTTTTCCATGATCATAAATCTAAGATGATTGTGACTTGTATCTTCTCCCAATGACTGAAGAACTCTAATATGCCTCTCTATCTCGTCCAGGGTCTTGCGACAGTCTTCTATTTTCTCTGCTTTTTTGATCTTATATAAAGTTGAATAGTGAGCTTCAATAATCTGATCTTCTTTGCCGTATCTTTCCTTTAAAGTTGCTATAGCTATTGAATAATTCTTGTTGGTAGTGTCTAATCCCTCAATGGTCTTCTTAGCCTCTCCTTTCAGTGATGCTTTTAAGTACATTAACTTATCAACATCACTTAAGTTTCTTTGGTCGATACTTGAGCAGAACTGATCCCAGAATGAATGCCATTCCAATATGCTTCCAGTAAATGTAGGTACATTCAGCTCAGGTAGTTTACTAAGTCTCTTGTCAGAAGTCACAGTCCGGGTGCTGGTGTTGTCCGATTTCATATTGATGTTGGTGTTTAATTCCGCTAATGCTTCTTCCCCTTTGAGTTGTATTGTAGTAAGATTGGATATTGTATCAGCATCAGGTTCACTAGACAGGTTGAAGTATTGTAATAATTCAGTTTCAAACCGAGTTAACACAGATTTCAATTTAGCAGCATGAATCTTAGCAGTTTCTAAATTGTGAGTACTGCTACATATTTCAGACTGAGCAAGTGTATTGATGCTACTTGCTATAGTAGAAAGCCTGTTGAGTAATATATTGTCCATTTTTGATTCAGATGTTTAGCTCATCCTGTAAATTAATTTCAATAAAATACTTCACTACCTATCATAAAAGAAAGTAGTGTTCTTTGAAATAACGTTTGATAAAACATAAATATTTTAATACTCATTATTATTCATGTTCGCGACTGTACCGAGCAATACAATCAAAATATAAACAAATTTTAAGTAAAAGTTATTTATCAAAAATAATAACTAGACTTGGCTAATGCACTACCGTGCACCCAATTATCCAGATATTTCACTTGGACTCTGCAGATGCACTATTGTGCCTCCATTTAATTTAATCAAGGCAATTAATAAGAATAAAATCAAATTTGTTTACAAACTTTCAAAAGGTTGTTGACCCCTTAACCTTTGAGTACCTACTTAAAGAGTAGAGTTTAAGTACTTGCATAGAACCTAGATGCTCCAATAAATTCAGTAGAGACATAACTTATTTGTCTAAAATAATAAAATTGAAATTTTCATACAAGTCAGCACATTTCAGCACAGTCAGTTATCAATACAAAGTGTACATACCAAGTATTGCAGATTAGCTCGCTAGTCGTCGGCACTTGTCAAACGTAAAACGCGCAGGGCGCAGCGACAGTTCTAACAATGCCAGGATTCCCGCGGAGCGATTCAAATTCGGTGCCGCCGTACCGGCGTTACCTTTAGCACAAATAAGCTCCATCACGTATATGTTAATATGACTTATCATTGGCGAAATTTTACGAGTTGCAACTGCATTGATCCTCTCGATCATTTAATATACGAGTTACACCAATATTCGACTCATCTTTTGTTTAATACGACCACAAAGTCATGGAACGGAATGAATGAAAAAAATTACGAAATCTTATTTCTTCACATTAAAAGGGTAAAATCATATGAGTACTGATACTCGTTTCGGCATTCAAAGGCAAAGGTTAGCACATTTCAAAGAGATAAAAGAGAATTAAAACTTTTCAATTAATTTTCTTACGGCATCATGTACCCCTTATAGAAAATTCATGATTTCTGTGTAAACACATTGAACTGCGTGAAATCCACATAATATGTTATTCACCATTTACTTTAACACCGATTGAATGCATATTTAGACACCATAAGACAATATTACTCACCAAATAAGTTTTCTTTGCGCACTCCAAATTCACAACACACAAGAAAATATAAAGATGGCGTAATAGCGTACTTGCTAAGTAACCCGCGTGATACAAATCACGAAATACACCATGATCTCGCTTGGCGTGAACTTAATTCTATATTAATAGACTTTATAAAAACAAACCACGACTTATTCGTGTATCAATTGTTTTCTTTCGTATTGTAAATGCTAAAATATAATTTCTGAATATTTATTTGCATTTCCGTCTCTTACCGCTAATGGCGTACTTCCGGTATCGGCCAATTCCGATCCGAAATTTTAAACTAAAATACAATCTTTTTCTTTAGACTAAAAATAAGTATTTCTCACAGTGCAAGTAAATTGTAGCAAATACGTCAATTGCGTATGATCGGCTGATTTATAAATTAGAGAAAGATTTCTTTCGATGCAATCATGAAATTAACTCTCGACGGTGAGGTCCAATTCCGGTCATTCTCATTTTAAATGGAGAATAATTTTGTTTATTACTTAAATTCCGACAGACTCGATATCAAGTCGACAGAACAAAGGACACTTTCGCTTTCGCTTCGTACACAAACATGAATTAGCCGTTTGCTGATCATTTGTTTTAATTACCATCCTTTAATTCAATAAGTGACGTAATTTTATTAAGTTTTAGAACGAAACTTTACTTTCCCCTCAAATGCAACAGATGGCGCCACGGGTAATGAATTTGCTCTCGTCCCACACCAAATTATGATTCTTCCTTGTTTTTGCCGATTCCTCGGTTCTTGTTCAAAAACTGTATTCATCCCAGCATCTCCACCAATTTTTATGTCCTTACTTACATGTAACAACATAGAAGATCTTTGTATCGGCAAACTTAATGTCTGTCTTTGTGTGCCAGAGGAATAATCATAAATAGTATTAAGATTAATTAGGATGATAAGAGTCAAGAGCAAATTCATACCTGAAGCTCATCAAAGCAGCATAGTCATCGCCCCATTAACAGGATATTAGTATGCTTCGCTAATAGGCAATCCCCAGGGCACCAAACTCCCGTCACCTCCTGTAGAATAGATCTGATATGACTCTCTGACCAGAGAGCCACACATCCATGGGTCCACAACACCCATGTGTACTTTGTGCCTTATTTTTAGTGGTCAAAAGCTGACTTATACTGAACATTCAAGCTTTAATATGAACTTTATTTTATCTACTTTCAAATCAATTGGTTCACACTCAGGCATTTCCTGATTATGTTAAGTCCTACTCCCAAGCACTAACGTTGAGCCACTGCATGATTTTTAGGCTATACCCTCGTGCCGAGGCACGGCTGATTTTGAGTTGTCTTTTGCCCCGATGGCCAATTAATGGCCTTTTGGTCCCACTTTGGTTAGGCAGTTATTTGTTGCCCTGATTTTGACTGGAGTGTCAGCAGTGCCGATGTTTGCCACCCTGCTTCACTAGGAGCTCGATACCAGAGATGCGTTACTGGCCAGCTCCAGTGCTGCTGACACGGGACGGGGTTAACTAGAATTCTAGCGCTGACTCCTGACCCAGCGGTCAGGAAACAACTTGGTACTTTTATTTTAGGGTTCTTCATGGACGTGCTTGGCTTGAGTAAGCTGAACATACGAATTGATACGGGAATTTACTTTAGTTGATTTACTGAATGCTATTGACGAGAATAGACAAGAATGATTAACATCAATGCTCAACAAGACACAAAATACTTATCCCCTAAGAACAGATGCTTAGATACTTAGGATACTTAGAACACTTAGGATACTTAGCTCTCCGGAGATTGCAGCCAGTGAATCACTAATTATAACTTGAAACAATTACACATTAGCACTTGTGAGAAAACTTTTGACAGAGCTCATTTTTAGGCGGTAACGGTGACCACAGATAATCGTCCTGGACAGTTACAGGTAACATGAGGAAACCGAATATGTTTAAGTGTTGCAACAGATAATAATTATACAAACTAAATTAATTATTATTCAAGTATTTACCTTTCGCGAGTCGAAACTCACGACATCACGAACGCGAACAAGTAATTCAGTGGAATTGCAGAAGCGAAATCTGCAATAAAAATGATTTAATTCATTTGCATAATAAATATAAACCTTTCGTTTCAACTCTGTCGGAAACATGGCTTCGACCGGATTCGACTTTTCGAATTCCTGGTTCTCCGACATTCTCCGACAAGACAGGCCTGACGGCTATGGCTATGGCTATGGCTATGGCTAATAATCTCCCTTATTCCAAATTTACTCTTCCTTCTTTTAGCGATGACTTTTCAGTCATTGCTGCCATTGTAAATAAAATTTGTATAGTATCTGTTTATTTCTCTCGTCCTAATGTAAATATTTTTTCTCAGTTAAATCAACTGTTCTCTATCTTACCAAGACCATTCTTAGTTTTAGGTGATTTTTATTGTCAACATCAGTCTTGGGGAAGTACTACTTCTCACTATTATGGAGAACAGTTGTTAGATATTATAGATTCTCATTGTATTTGTATCTTAAATACTGGGCTACCAACTCGTCTTACTGGTCCGAACGAAGGTGCAAGTGTTCCTGATATATCTTTATGCTCGCCAGATTTAGCTTCGACTTTGGACTGGCATCCTCTTGCATCTTCGTACTGTAGTGATCACTTCCCGCTTGTAATAACTTTTCCTTCACCTAAACCTACAAAAACTGTTCGTCCGGCTCGATTTAAATACAGGTTAATAAACGCTGATTTTGAATTGTTCAACCAAAGAGTACAACTAAAAACTAGTTCTTTCTCTCAAACAGATACACAGATTTCTGCAGAAATCTTACTTCAAGTCCTGATTGAAACTGCCGATGAAACCTTTTGTATTAAAAATAGGAGCCAATCACAAATTCCCTCGCCTCCCTGGTGGGATCATGAATGTACAACCGCTATTAAGGCACGAAAACAAGCTGAAAAAAAATATTGTGAGGAGATGTCGGAAGAAAACTTTGAATCATATATAGAATCCGCCCGTAGTGCAAAAAAAAAATTAAGAAAAAGAAATACGATGGTTGGCAATCATTTTGTACTTCCATAAGTCCAGATGTCAGTCCATCGGAGGTCTGGCGAAACATTCGTAGGTTTAGATCAGCATATAATGACTGTCCTTCTTCTAAACTACCACTAACGCTAGCAGATCAAATTATGGATCACCTTGCTCCCCCTTCCGTTCCTGAACAAAATTTATATTTAGTTTCCATTCCTACGCATATTACCAATGAACACTCGGGATTGAATTCTCCTTTTTCTTTGATTGAACTTAAAGGTGTCTTAAATAACGTGACTCTACTCCTGGCGAAGATGGTATTCCATATTCCATTTTGAAAAACCTTTCAGGCCATGTACTGCTGCTTTATTTAAATGCTATTAACTTTATTATGACTTCCGGGCGCATTCCAAAGGCTTAGAAAACTCAATCCGTTATCCCTATCCTGAAATTTAATAAACCGGCCGACGATCCTTCTTATAGACCTATTGTCTTGTCTTCAGTTTTAATGAAATAGCAGAACATTTGGTTAAAAACCGCTTTGAATGGTTTTTAGAGAGTAGAAATCTGTTAGCGGCTTCTCAGTTTGGTTTTAGAAAAAGTAAAAGTACTATGGACAGTTTGGGAATATTCACTACAGACATTAAGTTAGCTTTTACAAACAATGAATCGGTGGTTGCTACTTTCTTAGATATAAGCTCGGCCTATGACAACGTACTCGTGTCAGTCCTTGGGGAAAATTACGCTGTTTAAATGTGCCATCACTCTTGTCAAATTTCATTATTAATGTCCTCAGTGAAAGATACATAAATTTATTTATTGAAGACGTTAAATTGTCTCGAACAGTTTGGAAAGGATTACCACAAGGTTCAGTACTAAGCAAAGAGAATATAGCCCATTGCTTTATAACATCTACACGTATGATCTAGAGTCTTCACTGAACGCATCAGTTCAGATACTGCAATATGCAGATGATCTCCTCATTTATAAATCAGGTAAATCAATAGAAAACAGTTGTCAAGCTCTAACTTCCTCTCTAAACCTTGTAAAAGTTAGGTTAGTCCGGAACGGTTTAGATTTATCTGTTGCTGTCATTGCAAAGAGCAGGGTTGTATTGTTTTCCAGGATGCGTAGACCTCCTGCAGTTCATGTAAAGTTTGATAATGTCTTGATTCCCTCGTCAAACGATGCTAAATTCTTAGGGGTGATTCTGGATGCCAAGCTCACTGGAGTGCCTCACTGCGATTATGTAGTTGCAAGATGTGAACGTAATTTGAATATACTCAGATGCCTATCAGGTGTCTGGTGGGGGGCTCATCCCCGCTCTTTGAAACTGATTTACAACGCTATAATTCGAAGTGGCATTGACTACGGAACTTTTTTGTTAGAACCGGGCAATGTTGCTGCTTTCAAGAAACTGGATAGTGTTCAGGCGAAAGCGATGAGAATAATCCTAGGTGCCATGAAATCAAGTCCAATAAACTGTATGAGAGTGGAATGTGTGGAACCTCCATTTAACTTACGACAACAATTCCTGCCTGATAAATTCGTTTTTCGCTGTGTCCAATTCAAGAATCACATCTTAATCCCTAAACTAAGTCATTTGACCTCGGTAATTCCCACATCTAATTACTGGAAAAACAAACGTCCACCGTGTTTAGTTGAAAGTTTTAAGAGATTTAGTTCTCTCGAGGCCCTTACCTACCAAACTACGTCCAATCCGTTGTTCGAATACAGGGGGACGACTACGAAATTCGAAAATCGAAGTTCGTATCGTATCGTCCCGCTCGCTCTCGTATTAAATCATATTAGCGTGAGCGGGACGGCACGACACGAAGTTCGAATTTTGCACTTCATAGTTTAGGGCCTGTTATGATTCCCTTACCATTTGCCCTGATATACATTCTAGCCTGGGTCTTATAAAGATTGAGCAAAACCAAAAAATAACATTTTATTATATTGCTGACACTAAGTGGCCACAATGGCATCGAATGTTCACTGATGCTTCGAAACATTCCGATAACGGTTGTGGAGGTGTTGGCGTGCTTCACGCTAACTGTAATATTGTCCAAAAAACAAAACTCCCTCCTGAATCATCTGTGTTTACTGGCGAGTGTCTTGGCCTCGTGAAAGCAATAGAATACATCCTCTTAATGAAACTTCATAAAACTGTTATATTTACAGACTCTCTGAGTTCATTACAAGCTCTTACCCGGTTCCCTTTGGGCTCACATTATCAGTTCCCTGTCATCTCTGAAGTTAGAAACCTGTTATTGAAATGTTTAAATAAAAGCTATTCTGTGGCTTTTGCATGGGTTCCTGCTCATTGCGGAATTTCTGGAAATGAGAGAGCAGACCGTATAGCCAATGAGGCGGTGGAGAGTGGAGATATTAATCTATTTAGAAACTATGCTCATGATTTGTCGTCTCTTCCCGGGTCTTATCTCAGGAAATCCTGGAATGAATCCTGGGTTGTGGACGGCTCGAAAGGTCGTTATTATCGTGCCATTCAGCCTTCTATACCTTTAAAACCTTGGTTTTGGAAATTGAAGCTCAGTAAAAGAATCACAACCATTTTGACTCGTATGCGACTGGGTTATGTCTGTACCCCAGCCCATCTTGCTAGGCTCAACATTATTGACAATCCTACATGTGAGTGCGGATATGACGAAGCCGATTTTGTTTATGATAGGACAAACTGACGACTCTGTCTGTGACGGGACTTTAATTTACAGAAATTTGACAATACGGACAATACATCAGACGTAGCTTTATGGACTTAGTTTCCTTTGCCTATCCCTATGAGATGAACAAAAAAAAGTTTGATGAAAAAGTGACACTTCAAGCTAGTTCAATTTGGTTCAATCAATTCAATTTCAATTTCATGTGTGTAGTTGAGAAGTTACCAATTTTTAAATGAACCAGAAGATATTTCAAAGTAGCTAACAAGAAGATGATAATAAATAATGATTTCATTAGTCGCCAATGTAATTAACTTTTTTGCATTCATCGTTCGGAGCGTATTACTTGGCGCTTCTTTCATCGGACATGTCATTTTTGTTGCGTTAGCCGCAGCTTGTGCAGCAGTAGTGAACTTTGTGGACACTATTATAACATTTCTTCAGATAGTCTACGAAGATAACTTGCCAATATTTCACGAAGACATACCGAACTTCACAAATTATGTTATTGACACTTTCGTTAGCCAAGTGTTGCTTATATGGAACTGCGTGCAGGGGGTCTGCCACGACGTTTATTATAAGATCAGCGCTATAGCTGCTTCTATAAAGTGGCTGCTGGATGCCGTGATCATAGTAATTTGTGAAGTTGTACATATAGTAAAAAGTACTGTGATATTTGTGGGGGATGTGCTGTGGCTCCTTGTTACGTTTGTTCCCGTGCATCTCCCGCAGCTGGTGAAGCACCTGCTCAAGTATGTGATAGACATTGCTGTGGATACTATTGTGTGTGGATACATGACATTATTGAGGTTTACAAACTTCCTCACGGATGTGCCTTTGCAGTCATTCTTGGGACTGATAAGTGCCATAGTTATAGTTCGTTTATGTATTCACTTTAGAGAAAATATTCAGACTCAAGTCACATTGTTGTACTGGTTACTGGTAAGAAACACTCAGTACTTATACCATTTGTTTTATAATTATTTTACTGATTCCGAGGTGAGGGTGATAGCTAGTCTGGCCAGTGGTGGAGAAGCCAGCATGAGGGAGGCTCATGAGAGAGTGAGAGCTGCTAATGATGCAGCGGATGCAGCAGATGCCTTGTGTGTGATATGCCAGGAGCGGCAAAAGTGTGTTTTGACATTGCCATGCCGCCACATCTGTCTATGCAGTGAATGCTGCTTGCGACTGTATGGTTATCAAAGAACTTGTCCTATTTGTAGAAGATTTATATATCATTCTGTTACAGTGTACATTTGACAGCAGTTTGATAAACTGTACATTCCTGGTACAAGGCATTTTTATATTCTATTTGACTATTTTTGTATGACCAAAGATGTGATTTGATTAATGATTAGTCACATTAGTCATTATTTGTATTCTTAAAACAGGTCCATACTAAATTGACTTTCTTTTTAAAATTATTTCTAAACAAACAAGAAATGGTTAAAATTAAATGACTTTTGGTGATAATATATTCCATAATATTGTATACGGTGTATTGTTTTTAGTGTAATTTTTATTATTATAGGTATATAAGAAAATAAATAATTTTAACATATTTATTTGTTGGGATCTGAACTGGTTGTTTGATGTCAACAAACCCCAGTTCAAGGCATACATAATAATATAAAAGAAATACACAATAATGTTATTATAATGTTAACAAAAGTATTTATTTATTATGATTTTATAAAAAAACCTTAATCACAAAGCAAAGCAAATCTTTTGTTTTGATATTATGTAAAAATCTTAAGTCTTATTGTCAAATTATTTTAAGAACACCAGTAATGTGTGTATGTTTAGATGCAATAATAAATTTGTATCTTTATAAGACTGTTGTTTATGTCTTTCAATTATTATTTAAATAGGTATAGGTATAGGTAGGAACTTAATACTTAATGTAATGTAATAAGTTAAAAATGTTTACTTACAAAATCCTATAGCTATGGCAACAACAGTTAAATATTATACTTAACATTAATAAGAATGATCTAAGAATGATTAATAATTAAACTTTAAATGTACTCCTATTCCATGGTAACATTAGTCATTGTCATGCTTGCCGGTTATTATGTAGAGAACTAAGGAAGTTGCTGTCGGACTCTATGTCCAGGGCACTCCTTCTTCGTCTTGCATTCAAATTTAAATCTCTGAAAGTCATTTGGACATCCTTAAATGCATTCAACATAAATATTGCTGTCATTACCACAAGAAAACCACAGAAACAACCTAAGATATCCACAACTTCCATATGTTCCCACTCCCTGAAGAGTATTCCTGATGCAATTATCACTAATACTGTGAACATTACATAGTACACCGGGCTCACTACACTGGTATTAAATATGTCCAAAGACTTATTTAGGTAGTTCATTTGAATCATAATGCACACTATAGATGCAACTAACAGTAACCAAAACAAGTAATTGAGTAGATTGTTAACAGTGCCAGCTATGGTTTCTTTAATGCCTAGAGCAACTGCTTTACAAAACACAACTGTTAAGCTACCAATTGCTGAGCACAGCAGCAGGTAGACAGCAATGTTTTGATTGCCATAGCGAGGCACAAAGATTACTTTGATAATTAAACACATGAAAAAGATGGTTGCAACATAAGTTAAGAACAGATAATCCATTAGTTTACTATGGAGCTCTTTGAATGTTTTCAGCTCTTCAGATTTCGGTGAGTGTATGACTATCAAGACTGAGCCCACAATGCAGAGGAAGCATCCAATCTGTAACAATTACATTATAATTACATTATAAAACACAACATTTTTACAACATGATTCAGCACTGTACTACACAACTATTTTGTAGGTAAACAAACATACCTTTCCAATAAAATTGAGATGTTCCTTAAGAAACTTGGATGCCAGCACAGCTGATACAAGCACACTGAGGGCTCCCAAGGGTGTGACTAGTGCAGCCGGGGCAAATGCATATGCAAGGAGGTTAGCTGCTTCTCCAACCCCCACTGAAAGTAAACAATGCATGTATGTTAAGTTTGAACAACTAATGTAAATAATGCAAATCAAGGTTACCTCTTATTATTGTAGGTACCAATCTGAGACAAAAAGTAAATATGGAGTTCAATTTTAGAATTGGATGAACTGTCTCATATAAAAATTTACTAGTAGGAAAGGTATAGTGAAAAACTTTTTCATGAGCCAGGCAAAAATCAATCTTATGACATATAAAGATTTTGACATGGAAAAACTATACTCAAACTATATGTGAAACACTGAAGTGTGTTGTGGTATCAAATGTAAGTAGGTACCCCTGGTTAATGTTTTGTTGAAAGTTATTAGTGTCAAATAAACTTACTACTAAGAAAGCCCAGCCACCACAGCCATTGCTTCAAGTACGAAAAGCCACCTGCCGATGCTCTAATATTTCCACTTGCACTTATTTTCTTCAAAGCTACTTTTTTTATAACAAAACTGGACCCAATAAACAAACTCGATGACACTGCCAGTGTTAATCCAATTAAAAAAGATACATGATCATAATCTTTTCCATCCACTGTCACGGCAGCTGCCTTAATGTAATCCATTCTGAATTAACTCTATGGTTGTTTGCAGACACATTGAATTTATAATAAAAAATGCAATGTTCACAGCACTGAATTTTTAAGTTTTATAATACAAGAATTGAACATGCTTCATACAAAACTCTATGAATGGTGCAAACCTTGCCCCTCGCATACGATGCAAACTTGATGCTTTCGGACTTTTGATAAGAATGTGATGTGAGTTGAGTTGAGTGATAAGCAAGAAGCTTCTTGGTGATAAGATTAGTCAATAGTCATCACAGACTATAGTCATGTCAATTAACAGCTGTGAAAGACAGCTGTTTTTTTTTTTTCAAGCTTCGCGCTCTTGGCGCACTTAGCCAAACGGGGAAACGGAATTAAGAATGGAAAATGCGAAAGGATCGTAATTTAGAAAATAGGACGGACAAGATCAGGAAGGTTAAAAAAAATAGATTACTTACAATTTTATATTGTTAGCGGATAGAAATGAATACAAGACTTTGAATATATACATAGATTTATTATTTATGATAAGAAGGGGAGGAACGGATAAAGGAAACGGAACGCCAAGTAGTGACAGCTGATTTAGAAGGGTGGAACCAAAGAGAATATAATCATTACGTTTTAAGCATTGAGATAGGAAAGTGGAGGCGCTATATTCTTCTATATGAAGCGTGACTTATACAAATATCTGCCATATCGACACGTACATGTCAAACGGTATTTTATCTCTTTTTAACTTAATGACAGCTGCATATGAATAGGAGAGACAAATAGTATTTGTTGGTTACTAAATTTGGCAGCACTCTCTAAGTGACGTCACGAGTTTACGACAGCGTGGCAGGTGCCACCATGCTCCGTGCCAAGTTTCGTGGTAGATGTGCTGTCAAACGGTAGCCGGCTCCGAATATATTTGCTGTTTTTGTGAGGATTACTCTAAGAAACGAGTTATCATGGTGTGCAGGGCTTTGTCTTTAATAGGATAATCATGCCCTAGTGCTGCGTCAGACAGTGTAGTGTTAAAAAAAACATTAATCAACCTGAATTGACCCTTTAAAGGTTAGTAACCAGTTACCTTAAATAATTCGAATGTTTTATTATATTTTGGCATGTATCGTAACATAATGATCTTATAAAATGAGTATGAACGTCTGTTTTAGTACGATTTGTTTTATTTTCCAATGATTTTATTTATTTCAACAGAAATCATTTGCATGATTTTGGCATATTAGCTAATGCGGTGCTAAGTATCGACATAGGTATCGATGGAATTCTAAACATTGTTTGATTTTTTTTTTCGTCAGATTTCCTGTGAATAAAACTACCAAAAAGAAAAGGATTGGAATTGAAAATATAAACCCACGACATAAGACATGGTTTGTCTGCTCGATGCACTTCGACATGTCATAATGCTTCAACAGAACTCTTAATGTGACGAGATTGATGACGTGACGGAGCAATTCAGGTAATTGTTAGATCTAAACATATAAATTAAAACCGTGACTTACTGACTGACACACAACGCACAGCCTGAACCAGATTTGAGATTTGGAAAAAATGTCCCTTGAGTAGGCTAGAGATAAATTTATAGATACTTAATATTCTTCTTTTTCAGTCTACTCGTGCCTGTCACCTGTGTTGCCTTGTACATCAAGTGTGAGGGTAAGGTAATGTCTGTAATCAAAATGATTATAGATTTGAGGTTTCGCTATCATGGAAAAAGATGTTGTGAGTGTTGTGAAAAAATATCTTTCAGAAACTATTAGTGTTGGAGAGTTAAGGACGTCGTGGAAGCGGGCGTGGCGAATGCTGAGATGCGGACAAAATAGAAACCACAGGACTCACATACAACGGATCGTTTATTCACAAACGCACCACAATATGCTTTAATTATTTAAATCAATAAAATATTCGTGTAAATGGGGACGACACAAGACAAGACAATACAAATTACATAAAAATTATGCTGCTTACGGCTAGGCGGCCATTGAGAAAAAGAGGCAGAGACAATCAAAAGTCTCTCTACCACAGATAATGTAATAGTGATGTAGAGCATAGACTAGTTAATAAATAATCAACCATTATTCCAACAATTAGAAATGAATAAAAACTTTGGAGATGCCTAAGACAAATGTTATTTATTTTCACTTTTGTGGGTAGTAGGACCTTGTGCGAAGTAGCAGTGCTTGCACTGTTGTGTCCCGGCGTGGAGAGTAAGATAGCTGGTGTAATTACGGGCACAAGGGGAATTCCATCTTAGCTCTCTAGGTTGGCAACGCATCTGCAAACCCATATACACACATGTCATAACTCCTCTATAATGCGTTCAAAAACCGTAGAAAATATGAAATATCTGCAAAAACCAACATAATTTACAATAAAAAAATAGTCGAAACGAAAAGTCAGCTCGGTATGTTTACTTATCTATGATAAAAACAACAGTCAAATTCGTGACAGGTATGGATATGATAATGCCTTCTGCTTCTGAACGTGTCTTAGAGCACTTATAATATGTGTGTAGATTAAAGTAATGTATGCTACTCTAGATAATTAGGCCTTAAAACACTCGTAACGTGACAGTTGCATAAACTTCTATAGCGTAGATTTTATCGATATCGATATCTGCATACGTTTAACAGTCCCAACCCTAGGAAAAGCAGCCATGTTACGTGCCCAATTTTAGTAGGTATGCACGCTAATTCTGTAGGTATCACCGGTCCACTTGCTATTAGGTCTGTGGTAGTTACGTGTTGTAAGAGCTAATGTAACTTGTTTTTAGAAAAAATGACTTTGTGCCAAGTTTCTTGCGGCGCATTCTTCTTGGCAATCATGGTCTTTCCGAAAGCGCTGGTAGACTAAAAAAAAAATGACGTGTAAAAGAGCATTCAACTGCCTATTTGCTGAATAAAATTTTGAATTTTGAATTTTAGGCAGGGGGCACACAATTGCTTCTTTCCAGATGTCAGGAAAAGTCGATATTAAAATAGATTAAATAAAATAGATTCTTCCCGTCTAAGCGAGTATCTTTAATAAAAACGTTAGCGTTCGTAGCCTTGCTGAAAGCCATTGAAATTCGGGTCCTGCCAATACGTTTAACACTGCCATTGATAATGTTCTCAAACCTATTTTTCATTAAAAAAATTCCGAACACCACTGGATGTAACGACGAATTTGTTTCCACTTTCTTTAATTGTACGTGAATTATGTACGGGCTAACATCAGAATCCACGAATAAATCCCTGCTAAACCTTGGTGTTTCATTTGTTTTAACAGTCACTTGTTTTTCCGCAACTATGGCAGGTGACTCTCGAAAACTTTCAGAGCAATCACATTCGTAATTTCCGCCATTCCGCCGTTTTTTATTGCAGTGTTTGCATACTTTATTGACTTTCAAAATACGTTTACGGTCGCTTCTGCTACCAGTAGTAGAAGCGTCCGTGTCTTAACTGGAATCATCAATAACTATATTACAAGCAACCTGGAGATTAGCACCTCCAGGGTCTGGAGGTTCTTTGTCCCCCATGGGGGAGAAATATTTACAAAAACTTACCTACAACGACGAAATTTATGACACTACACAAATATAAATATTAACTACAAATAGGTGCATCATAATATATACAATATCACTACCTAACTGATCTTTTAACTAATTTTTAAAAATATTAAAATAAAAAACCCAGAAAACACAACCGCCGCGTTTCACGTTTCCCGCGCTTTTTTCGACAGCTGATTTTTTTTTTTTTTTTTTTAATTCATCCCATAAGGGATAGGCAAAGGAACTGAGTCCATACAGCCACGTCTGATGTGTTTTGTAAATTTCTGTATATTAAAGTCCTGTCATCGTCAGAGTTGTGTCAGTCTGTCCTAGTCACGTCCTGTCAACTGCTCATGCCTTCCGTAAAGCGATAGTGTACTTTACGGCAAGCTACGGCGAGCAGCAGCCGGCGGATATTTGGGGGTCACAAACAGAGGGAATACGCGTTTTCACTTGAATTCTTCATTTGCTGGGCACTTTCACGTCAATTTGTTGTATAATACACTATCTTTATTATCCACCAAACAACATTGAGCACAGAAACTAAAATTCAATTAACGACACGATCCACTCTCATCGGTTTCCCGCCAAATTCCCACAGCTGATTTATATAAATATATATATATATATATATATGTTTTTTTTATTCATCCCATAAGGGATAGGCAAAGGAACTGAGTCCATACAGCCACGTCTGATGTGTTTTGTAAATTTCTGTATATTAAAGTCCTGTCACCGTCAGAGTTGTGTCAGTCTGTCCTAGTCACGTCCTGTCAGCTGCTCATGCCTTCCGTAAAGCGATAGTGTACTTTACGGCGAGCAGCAGCCGGCGGATATTTGGGGGTCACAAACAGAGGGAATACGCGTTTTCACTTGAATTCTTCATTTGCTGGGCACTGTCACGTTAATTTGTTGTATAACACACTATCTTTATTATCCACCAAACAACATTAAGCACAGAAACTAAAACCCAATTAACGACACGATCCACTCTCATCAGTTTCCCGCCAAAATACCCTAATTCACACACTACTCACATGATAATTCACCCGTAAGGGGTAGCCAAAGGAAACTAAGTCCATACAGCCATGTTTGTTGTTTTATTAATTTTCTGTAAATTAAAGTCCCATTACAGTAAGACTCGTCACCGTCAGCATGCTGTCCTAGTCACGTCCTATCAGCTGCGCATGCTCATGCCTTCCGTTAAGCGATGGACGCGATAGTGTATTTTACGGAGAGTTACGGCGATACCATCATATTTTCGTGCACCAATGCATAGGAGTTATGCTTCCATATCTTTATAGTTTGCTGACAATTAAATGTCTATGTATAAAGTATTTGGTCATGATCATGATCTAACATGCTAAAATAAGAAACCTTTACCATATCGGTGGATATGATGGTCGATGATTGATATAACCTTTTATAATAGTCTAGAGTTTTCGCTGAGTTCACTGACTAATTTAATAGAATGCAAGATATCAAATACAATCAGACAATAATTAAGTACAATGACATTCTTTACACAGTAGGTATGTATAGAACACTATAGAATGTCATTTTCGTTGAACGAATATACTACTTAGTGAATTTTATAAGGGAATGCTGTTTTATACATAAAACACGATACATGTGAACTAGAACCGTAGGTGTGCGACTACCTTTATCAATTATTTTTACTTATCTGTGGTAGTTTTCCGTCAAATTCCCGCCAAATTTTCTGTCACGCACAGCGTTTTGCGTTTTACGGTTTTATCCCGGTCCGTTGATTGTTCTAGTCCCGTTCCACTGGAATCGTTGGATGGAATTGAGTCTTTTTGTCTACTCTAATAGCAATTTATTGATATTTGATTTCCAATTGACTTATAAATATGGTTGGAAAGTCGAATAAGTTATACGTTCACAAGAGAGGTGAGTTAATATCCATTTCACGTCTTACTTTAGCAGGTGTATTTTATCTTTTTACCCTCTACAGTTCTATTACTATTTCTATTATCATGTTAATAATAAAGCATTCGAACCGGAGCCTGGGTAAGACACGCACTTGCAAGGCTCTTTAAATTATTGCTTTATTGTAGACCGCGGGAGCCTTATGATGAGATCTCCGCATTTAACGTTTTAATAGCGTTACTTTTACGAATTAAATTTTCACTATTACCTATTAGTCAACTGTGCCAAATACAAATTTTATATTATTTTCATTAATGTTGTACCTACTGGGTGTTACATTTCATTGACTTAGTGACTCATTACATTCATAGTTAATTAGTGTTGTACTGTACTGGGAATTATGATGCAGGTATCATATGAGTGAGTTACTGTTTTATTTAGTTAGTGTGATAAATTTATCAAAGAGCCTATGTTTGGCTACTTTTAAACTGCTATTGATATTGTTCTTGAAAAGAAAAGGCACCGAAAATTAAATGTATTCCATTGCATTACTTGATCTGTAGAACACTTTGAAGAAAAATAGGTATGATATATAAAAAAAATATTACGACTAATTGAGAACCTCCTCCTTTTTTTGAACTCTTAAAAAGGTACTAACTCTATTTAATTTTTTCAAGGGGTAATTTAAAATTTAAACACTATTTGTTTATACTTTGGTTTTTGTGAATGTGAATTCATATTTCATCTTTAATAGTGAGTATATGAACTTCTTTACTTTGTGCATAAATGTGTAAACCACATCTAACTTACATTTACTTTTATTCCGTATTAAATGTTTCAACATTATGTGGTTACAGGTGGCAGAGTGGAAGAAGTTCACATTGATAAGATTACATCTAGAATCAAGAAGCTTTGCTATGGACTGAACATGGATTTTGTAGATCCTGTAAGTATTGCTGTCTGTAAATTCTTGGCTATATTTTTAATAGCAGACTCCATGTTCCTACCTGGTATTTCTGAAAATTAAATTCTCTAGCTAGCTAATGTTTGGATATTATTGATTACCCTTCCTCTCCTGCTGACCCAATATGGGTCAAGACTTTTTTTTTTGTTTATTTTTTTTTTCATTTTTAAAAAAAAACGGAAATTACTTTGAGCTATTTATGGAATTCTATTTTATTCCGATCTCATAAAAAAAAAATAACAGAATTAAAAATGTAATTTTAAGAATTTATTCCGAAAAACGCCCAGCCCACGTCAGATTAATAAAGTACATTATTTTTTATACTTTGACCCCTTTGAGCTCCCTAAGTAGTCAAGGAAAGTGAGTTTTTAGATGCTGGGAACCTTTTCACAGTAAAATGAATGGTATAATGACATCCTTACCTATGTCAAATATTCTATTCATATGTTTTATAGCCACTTGTATATTTATTTGTGCTCTTCTGTAAACTAGATTCTACAAGAGAACCCTATGTTACAGGTATGCATAACGCTAAAGGTCATAGGTGGTATTTACTCCGGAGTAACAACTGTGGAGCTGGACAACCTGGCTGCTGAGACAGCAGCCACCATGACAACTGATCACCCTGATTATGCTGTGCTGGCAGCCAGATTGGCTATATCCAACTTACATAAAGAAACAAAGAAACATTTTTCAGGTAATTATGTAATGGATTATTACCTACAGTTTTATATTTTTTTCAAGTACTAGTACAACTCAAACTACAACTGGAAAGAAATTATGATTCATTTACCCTTGCGCCCCTAGAAGTAATAGTAAAAAAACTATATGGCACATAAAAAAAAATGTTTTAGACCTTATCAGAAGTACCTAAATAAGGTTAAATTTAAGGTGAGAACATAAGTAACACTGACCTGTTAAGTTTTCATACAATCTAGTTATGGAGAAACCTTAATGCAGTACACTCAACTCCTAACAGAATGTGATGAGGACTATAAATGGATATTTAATAAGATGAGCTAATTAAGAAATGCCTCTAACCACAAGCCTATTCTTTCAGATGTGATTACTGACTTATACAACATTGTCAACAAGCACACAAAGAAACGATCACCCATGATTTCAGACTTCCATTATGACATTGTAATGAAAAACAAAGAAAGATTAGATTCTGCTATTGTTTATGACAGGGATTTCCAGTACAACTATTTTGGATTCAAAACTTTGGAAAGATCATACTTGCTGAAGATAGACAATAAGGTAAACTATTAAATCTTATAACATAATATTCTGACTATCTGAGATTGCAATATTATAAAAAAACTATATCTCATTACAGGTAGCAGAAAGGCCCCAACACATGCTCATGCGCGTTGCTATCGGTATACATGGTGAAGACATTGATGCAGCCATCAATACTTACAATTTACTGTCTGAAAAATATTTCACCCACGCCAGCCCGACCCTGTTCTCAGCAGCGACGCCCCGGCCGCAGCTGTCGTCGTGCTTCCTCATCGCTATGAAAGATGACAGCATTGAAGGCATTTACGACACTCTTAAGCAGTGTGCTCTTATCTCAAAATCTGCAGGCGGCATTGGCGTTCACGTTCACTGCATCAGAGCCAAGGGAACTTACATTGCAGGAACAAACGGCGTATCCAATGGATTGGTGCCTATGTTAAGAGTCTACAACAACACTGCCAGGTATGTGGATCAGGGCGGAAATAAACGCCCTGGCGCCTTTGCAGTTTACTTGGAACCATGGCATTCTGACGTATTTGAGTTTTTAGATTTGAAAAAGAACACAGGGAAAGAAGAAGTACGCGCGCGAGAACTGTTCTATGCTTTGTGGATACCAGATCTGTTCATGAAGAGGGTCGAAAATAACGAAATGTGGAGTTTGATGTGCCCACATGACAGCCCTGGCCTGGCCGACTGCTGGGGAGACGAGTTCCAGGCTCTGTATGAGAAATATGAACAAGAAAACAGATTTGTGAAACAAGTTAAAGCACAACTACTGTGGAAGGCTATTATAGAATCACAGGTTGAAACAGGAACACCTTTTATGCTCTACAAAGATGCTTGTAATAGGAAAAGTAACCAACAGAACCTGGGAACAATCAAATGCAGTAATCTCTGCACTGAAATAGTAGAGTACACTTCCGACGATGAAGTAGCAGTCTGCAATTTGGCTTCTGTTGCTCTAAACATGTTTGTTAATGAAGACAAAACATACAATTTCACTAAACTGAAGGAAGTGACTAAAACCATCACTTGCAATTTGAACAAAATAATTGATGTGAACTTCTACCCAGTTCCTGAGGCTCGCAACTCAAATATGAGACACAGACCAATTGGCATTGGTGTTCAAGGCTTGGCAGATACATTTGTTCTGATGCGCCTGCCCTATGAAAGTGAAGCTGCTGTGAAACTTAATCAGCAGATCTTTGAGACAATCTACTATGGTGCATTAGAAGCTAGTTGTGAATTAGCTAAAGAGCTTGGTACATACGAAACTTACAAGGGAAGCCCTGTAAGCAAAGGGATATTGCAGTATGACATGTGGAACAAGACACCAACTGACTTATGGGATTGGGCAGCACTCAAAGCAAAGATTGCACAGCATGGTGTAAGAAACTCCCTCCTACTGGCTCCCATGCCTACTGCTTCTACTGCACAAATTTTGGGGAACAATGAATCTTTCGAGCCTTTCACATCCAATATTTACCAAAGAAGGGTACTCTCTGGGGAATTCCAAGTAGTGAATCACCACCTGCTCCGCGACTTGACAGAGGCCGATTTATGGGATGATGATATGAAGAATTTGATTATTCACAATAATGGGTCTATTCAAAATATTGAGGCTATTCCCAAAGAAATAAGGGACTTGTATAAAACTGTATGGGAAATCTCGGTGAAAACCACTATTCAGATGGCGGCCGATAGAGGCGCGTTCATTGATCAAAGCCAGTCATTCAACATTCATGTGGCTGAACCAAACTATGGCAAGCTTACGTCCATTCATTTTTACGCTTGGAAAATGGGACTTAAAACCGGTATGTACTATTTGCGCACCAAGGCCGCCGTCAATGCTATCCAGTTTACTGTTGATAAAACAAAAGCTAGAGTAGGGAGAATGCTGAATGGAAATGGAAACTCAACTGAAAGAGACGAAGCCAACATGGCAGCCATTACCTGCTCTTTACAAAACAAAGATGAATGCTTAAGTTGTGGATCTTAAGGTTTAGTTTAAGATGGATACTAAAAATTTTTTTTTTTGCTAACAGTATGTCACAGATTTTTAGGTAGAACAGAAAGTAATTCAAATTCAAATTCAAAATTTTATTCAGCAAATAGGCAGTTGAATGCTCTTTTACACGTCATTTTTTTGAGTCTACCAGCGCTTTCGGAAAGACCATGATTGCCAAGAAGAATGCGCCGCAAGAAACTTGGCACAAAGTCATTTTTTCTAAAAACAAGTTACATTAGCTCTTACAATACGCAACCACAGACAAACTACACAAAAGTCATTAAAAGATTAAGAGAGAAAAAAAAATACCGCATTTTAGAAACAAGTGTAAAAAGTAATTATTAAAACAGCAAAACCAGAACACTTTACTTTACTGGCACGTTTTATTTGAGCAGGAGATGTATAGTGTCTCCAGGTCAAATATCTGTGAAAATTTAAATTACAAAGGGATGTATAGGGTCCCAGAATTAATACTATAATATAATGGCTTAGAGATGTATAGTCTCTAGGGTCAATTTAAACTAAATTAAAATCAGCAGAGGTGTAAAACGCCTCCACGGTCAAATAATAAGTATAATAATACATATACATAAACTGGAGATGTATATGGTCTCCAAATGTCAAATAACAAAAATTGATGAAATATACATTTCATGTCATCATGTCAAATAAATAAAACATTATTTTTGTCAATTGTATTACAATTAGTACGCAGCGGACAACGGCAACAGAGCCGGACACCATACACGAATATCTTCGGGACGCAGCCAAGTCACATTGATGTCCTAATTATCTTCTGTTTTCAACCTTGGCCAGGTGGTGCCATCACATAAGTATTCATCCACTTTGTAGTATGCTTTTTTCAAGAGAGCGGTCTTTATGTATCTTTTAAATGAATTGTGAGGCAATTCCCATGCATCTACAGGCACTTTATTGTAGAACCTCACGCAATTTCCCAAAAAAGACTTACTGACTTTTCGTAGACGAAATTTAGGGACGGCAAGTTTATGCTTATTCCGAGTGTTGAAATCATGCACATCCGACACTTTCTTGAAAGATTTGATGTTCTTGTGTGTATACAATATTACATCATATATATACTGAGAAGCTACTGTAAGGATGTCGATTTCTTTAAAGCGTTCTCTAAGTGAATCTCGGGAGCCAAGATTATAAATAGACCGGACCGCCCTCTTCTGCAGGATAAAGATTGTCTCTATGTCCTTGCCCCAAATTAGTTAATTAATGATATTTTGTCAGGCAACAATTTTTAATTAAGTATTTAGGTTTCCTGTTATTATGGACCACTAATAATTAAGTGTAAATTATGCCTATTTTTTAGTTTAATAAACAAATACAATGCAATCATAATTATTTTTTTACAACTTAATGCAGGTGAGTCATGTAACCAGTGTAACCAATATGGGTTAAAAATACAGTGGAACATAGAACCTTACTCCTTGTTTAAGTAGATTAAGTTCTCATATTCATTTGATTCATATCCAAATCTGTGTAGACATTGGGGCATTGGCCGCAAAACAGGGTTTGTGTCTAATATGGGCCTAATATCGATTATTTATTTAATCGTATGGCGTTATGCAAGTATATAGGAAATCACACAAAATTATATCATAAGTCTACATCCAGGTCGCGCAGCCAGTCAACGGCGTCAGGTGTCACGTTCACGTAGAGGTCCTCCGGGTCGCCCCGGTAGCATCGCTTTGGGCAGCGCTCCACAATATGCTGTGCAGTTTGGTCTTCGAGGCTGCAGTCACAGAGCGGGCTATTGCTCCATCCCCACTTGAACTTCAAGGAGTTGCACCTACCGTGGCCTGTGCGGATTCTGTTGAGGCGACACCAGTGTTTCCTCTGCAAAGAGAAGCCCTTCGGCTTTTGAGTAGGGTCCGGAAAGATGCTACGTTGGCCGGTAGTCGCCTCCGTCGTCCATTCATCCTTCCAGGATTGGTCCAGCTGGAAGCCATTGGCTCTTAACTCCTTCGCAGTTACACTCGTTGGCCGGCGTGATTTGAGCCGTTGTGGTGGTGGGCCAGCAAACTCGCTATGGCCAGGCAAGTCGGGGCGGCCCATAAACTTTTCGGCTTCCCTCATTAGAGCGTGTTTTCTCCGTAAGTGAGGTGGAGCGATGTGGCTCAACACGGGCAGCCAATGGGACGGTGTGGATTTTATCGTGCCGGAAACGCACCTCATTGCATCATTCAGCCTCGTGTCGACTTTATGTACGTGCGCGCTTTCACACCATACAGGCGCGCAGTATTCTGCTGCAGAGTACACGAGACTGAGCGCAGTGGTTCGGAGGACGTCGGCCGATGCGCCCCATGATGTACCGGTAAGTTTATGCAAAATGTTATTGCGTATGGCCAGCTTTAGGGAGGTTTTTGTGAGGTGTTCCCTGTATGTCAGCGATCTGTCCAGAGCGACGCCAAGGTATTTTGGATGACAATTGAATCTAAGATTCACACCCTGGAGTTTGACAGTAGGCTGGTAATTGGCATGCTTGTTGTTAAGATGGAAGCACGCAACCTCCGTTTTACTAGGACTAGGTATGAGTCTCCAGGCAGAAAAGAAACTCGACATGGTTTTAGGTCTGCCGTCAGGATGTCCTCCGCTTCTTTTAAACCCCCGACTCCGAGTTACCAACGCAATGTCATCAGCGTATATAAACTTTCTAGCTGTGGTCTCAGGTAAGTCGTGGATATACAGGTTGAAAAGAAGGGGTGCGAGCACTGAGCCCTGAGGTAGTCCGTTGTTTAGATTCTTGCGCTTGCTTTTGGCATCACCTCAAATTGTCTCTCACTTAACATATTAGCCACAAGAGCTGCCACTTCCTTGCTGGGTACGACTGATAGAAATTTGAAGATGAGTCCATGTCTCCACACAGTGTCGTAGGCGGCTGTGAGGTCGATAAAAACCGCTGTGGATTTGAGCTGTTTTTGGAACCCATCTTCAATGTGTGTGGTGAGGGCTAGCACCTGATCGGCGCAACTGCGTCCAGGTCGGAAACCCGCCTGTTCGGGAGGGGTAGCAGCATCGATAAAAGGAGCAATACGTGAAAGCAGTAGACGTTCCAGCAGCTTGTAGACGCAACTGAGAAGAGCGATTGGGCGAAAATTTTCCGGGAGCTGTTCGCTTTTGCCAGGCTTCAACAGTGCTATGACTTTGGATATTTTGAATTCGGCAGGCAGTTGGTTTTTCGCCATGATGTTGGAACATAAAACGGAAAGCCAGCTTATAGCCAGGGGACCCATGTTCTTTATAAACTCGTTGTATATTCCATCAGGGCCGGCCGCTTTGCCTGGTCTTAATTGCTTAATGGCAGCTACTGTGTCAGAGATGGAAAAAGGTCTAATGAGGTGATCGTTTGCCGGCATGTTGCGCTTGAGTTGGGTAAGCTGCTTGCGGATGCGTTTTGTGGTACATGCGTCTCGCTTTGCTCTAGTAACATCCATCATTCTATTTGCTATAGCGTCCGGATGAAGCTTCGCGAAAGTCCTCGGGCTGCTTTTTTTTCCCGTGAGTCGGTTGAGGACTCTCCAGGCCTTCCTACTCGAGGTCTTGAAATCCATGTTCTCGACTGTTTCCGTCCATTTTTCTCTCCTGTTTTCGTCCAAGGTCCTCAACAGCTGAGCGCCAGTATCGTAGTCACCCGAGTTTTGGTAAGTCTTATACAGCTCCTCGCTCTTGTTATTCCAGCCAGGGATATACTCCTTCCTGTAGCCTCTAGGTATAGCAGCTTTGGCTGCAGAGACAACGAGTTCAGCAAATATTTTGTAATTCGCTGGGTATGGTTCCAGGTGTGCGTCTTCCAGGCCGTGGTCAAGTCTTTCTTGGAACATTTCCCAGTTCGCCTTTTTAAAGTTCCATCGAGGCATCTTCATGGAATTGGTCAGTATTATCTTAATGCCAATTTCCAGAATGATGGGTCTATGTTGGCTGTTTGGAAAAGATGGTAATATTAAACGAGAAATAGGAAGTGGTTGGTCTAGGCTATCTCTGCTAACGAAGGTCAGGTCTGGGTTATACTCCCGGTTCCATCTTGCTGACACGAACGTACCCTTATCCTTAGCGTCGATGACAAGATGCATATCAGAGAGTTCCGCCCAGTTGGCAAGAGCTGCTCCGTTTGGGTCTGTGGTTCTATAGCGCCAGTTGACATGATGGCTGTTGAAATCTCCGCAGAAAACGCTCGGATGGCATAAGTTCGGGAGAACCTCCGCCGGCCATATCGCTTGGGGGGGCTTGTAAATGTTCATAATTATTAGATCCCGCACCTGAATAGTAGAAGAGTGGATATTATCCTTATTAGCCGCTTGTAATGCCTGGACTGCCTGCAGATCTGTTCTCGCGTACGTGGCTATTCCATACTTCGGGTGGTTGACAGCTGAAACGATGGAGTACCCCGGAATGGAACCTCTATTCAATAAGTCTTGTTCGTCTTTGGCATGCGTTTCCTGAATGCAAACTACGTCGATTTTTTGTTCGGTTAGTATTCTATGTAAGTAGTCGCATTTAGCGCGGCTTATGCCTTCTATGTTTAATTGGCAAATGCGAACTGAAGGTCCGACATCTCTAGTCTGTTGACGCTGAATACCCTGGTGAGGGTCCGTGTAAGGTTGGTCCTGAGACTGGCATCTAATATCGTTCTGGAGCATTATGGAATCGCAATCTCAGCTGCAGTGATTTGGTAATTTCCTACAATCGCCGTGTTTTTGTTGCTCGTTTAGCGCTACCCAGAGGACACGTACAGGGTGTCTAAAGCATTCTCCTGCGGACGTGAGCAACTTCATCCCCCGATATCCCCTAATATCGATTATTCAAATCCTCGCCATATTTTTGGTTGCGATAAAATAAGACTTCATATTGAACTTGAATTTCGAGTAAAATAAAATTGTTTTGTTCTATTTTAACCAAAAGCAATTGGCATCAAATAAGAACTTTGTATAAAAATTGTGTAGAAAAATAAACAAATTTAAATAAACACCATCCAAGTGTGATCCGTGTATTGAATTGTATTACGCGGATTCGGAGGTCAGCCTATACTGGACCTACCCGGAGTGTCAACGGAACAACCACATAAACTCTGAACTTAGCAAAATTATAATTTAAAATTTAAAAATGCCGATAGTGGTGAGAAGTCCCGTCCAGCAGGTACAGTCGGATTCGGACGTATCAAGTCAAGCTGGTAAAGACTCGAACGATGGAGGAGCGACATCGGAGCTTCCCACCTCAAGACGTAACAAGAAGCAGCGTAAGGAAACTTGCGAGGATCACATGGCAGTCCTGAAAGAGGAGATGAAGAAGATGTTTCTTGAATTGAAAAACGAGCAAGATGCCATTCTAAAAAAGCTAGCAGCTGATGTTGCCGAAATCAAGGATCAAAATTCGAAGATCCAAAAGTCGAATCGAGATATTGAAAAATCGCTGGATTTCATTTCGATCCAATACGACGAAATGAAGGTTAGAATTGATACCCTGGAACATGAGCGCAAGCAGCATTTACTGTATATTTAATCGTTAGAGGAAAAGGTGGAAGAAGTGCTTCGACGTCAAAAATCTAGTTCGATTGAAATAAGAAATGTTCCAATTGCATCTTCTAAACCATCGAAGGGGGACTTGTGTGAGATTGTCCAAAACACCTGCAGGATCCTTGATATTGAACTCGACGTCAAAGACAAAAGATGTCTTTCGGCTTAAAACGAAAACTAAAAATAACACAATTGTAACGGAATTCATGCGATCCCTGACAAAGCATGAAGTTGTTAAATCAGCGAAAGCTTATAACAAAGCACACAATAACGAACGTTTGAACTCGAATCACAGGAATAGCCGGCGACGCGGTACCGATTTACATATTTGAGGCGCTTACAAGTAAGGGTCGCAGGTTGCTTCACCTAGCCAGAGAAACTAAGGCGGCGGAGCGGTATGAACATTGCTGGACCAACAACGGGAGAGTATATCTTCGCAAGACGGATGACTCCCCTTACATCGAGATCACAGAAGACTCGCAACTGGCAAGTCTCAAAAGTCAAAATTGACTAATCGTGACAGGTCGTAGCTTTGATTACGTTTCTTTCTTTGCTTATATATGTTGTTCTCCTATTACTTTTACAATGTACATACTAAAACAAAATGCAGCCGCCCTCAAATTTTCTGACCAAAAAAATCTGCTTACTTACGGGTTTTGTTGCCTGTACTGGCTTATCGCTCCAAAGCTCATAACCTGTCTCCTCGACCTTGAGTGTCGGTATTTCAGTGTAAAACTATCTATGCCAACGTAAATTAGATTTTTATATTCGACTGCCATACTAATCGTGATATCGTTAATGACATTGACAGCCTTTCGGCCGGATACTCCTACTCCTGCTACCCTGAAGACTGTAAAGCCCTTCCGACTTCAAAAACACTGATAAATTCGTTTCTAGTCATGACACAAAATATAAGAAGCATAAATTGCAATATGACTGAGTCCGAGGTCCTTATTGATAGACTTGATTTTGCCTGTGATATTTATATACTTACCGAAAGCTGGAATAGAAAAATTTCAATGTACCCAACTCTTCATAATTATAGTACTTATTATACTAAAAACAATAGCAATCAAAACGATGGTATAGTCGTATTCATTAAAGATGGTTTAAAGTACAAAATAGAAGAGCCACCCTTTCATGATGCTAGCTGTCTTCTTATTACAGTTAAATAATTGTTGTTAAAACATAAATGTTTTAAAAATATTCTGGTTACCGGGGATATCAATATTGACATTAAGCAAAACAATAATGATCCAAATTCTTGTGAATATCTGAGCCTGCTGGCAAGCTATGGTCTCTTGGAGGGACATACGTACCCCACTAGACAAAACAACTGTCTAGACCACGCTATGGCTAAAAGTACTATACCCACTTCAGTAATCGTTCTCAAAGGTCCTATAACGGACCACCAGGCAGTCATCTCTTGTTTAGGCATGAATGCTCATTACAATACTCGTAATTATCAAAAAACTGTAAGCCACAAAATTAACTATGATTCCATTCTAAATTACCTTAAAACTACTATCTTTGATTACATTCTGCAGTCAACGGATGCTGAATGGACTGCAGAACAACTAGTAAATCTCTTATCTGGCTGCATTATTAAAAACACCTTAAAATCTCTTGCACCTAGAAGATTTCGATGCCTTAAGCCCTGGATTACACCTGGATTAATCCGTTGTATGAAAAATAGAGACATGAAGCATTTTCAATGCAAACTTCAACCACATAACGAAATTCTAGAGATTACATATAAGAGATACAAAAATTACTGCAATAATCTATTAAAACGGCTTAAAAGAAATTACGAGCAAAGTGAACTCAAAAAACACTCGAAAAATCCGAAAATGACTTGGAAAATTGTTAACACTATAGTTCATCGAAAGTAGAAACAATCAATTCCCTGTGATTTGCTAACAATCGGAAACAATCCACAAGACTCTCTGGAACAAGTTAACAATTTCTTTGTCAATGTTGGTAAAAATCTAGCGAGTAAACTACCACACACCCAATCGACTGTGCCTATAGATATCACTAACATACCATGCAAGTCCATGGTATTCTTAGACACCTCCAATGAAGAGATTAATACCATTATCACAGGACTCAAAACAGACAGCTCCACTGGGTGGGATGGCATTCCTACTAAATTGTTAAACAAGCAAAGGAATATATTACTCCTATACTTACCCATATTTTTAATTTATGCATAACAACGGGTGTTTTTCCGAAGGCATTTAAAACAGCAATAGTCCACCCAGTCCATAAGGCAGGAAACCGGGACTGCGTAAACAACTATCGTCCTATCTCAGTTTTGACAGCATTGTCCAAAATTCTGGAAAAGATCATGAACAAGCGACTACTTGCATTTCTTGAAAAAGAGCAGATACTATCTGAAAACCAATTTGGATTTAGAGCTAAAAAATGCAGAGCTGATGCTGTATCAGGACTTGTAGAATTTATTGCGTCACATCTTGATGCAAAACAAATGTATAGGGGTCTTTTTGGACCTCGCAAATGCGTTTGACACGGTTTCGATCCCACTCCTATTGGGCAAGTTGGAGGGGATTGGGATTCGGGGTATCGCATACAGGCTATTTGAGTCATACCTTACGCTCAGACATCAAAGGGTTAAAATTGGTTCTTATTTTGGTGATAACTTACCTATCACCTATGGCGTGCCACAGGGCAGCGTCCTCGGCCCAAGTCTTTTCCTAGTTTATATCAATAGCCTATGCGAAATTAATCAAAATTCCGGAAGAATTTTTACATTTGCAGATGATGCAGCTCTTGTTTTTTATGGTAAATCTTGGGAAGAAGCGAAGACATACGTTGAAAATGGCTTGCGGAAAACAATGGAATGGCTGGTAGCTAACTCCTTGACATTAAATGTGTCTAAGACTAAATTTTTGACCTTTAGTACCACGCATCGTGAGTCGCCTAGCTCTGTAGCTATTAGTGTTAAAGCCCATATATGTCCCTTGAATAAATCAGCAACAGATATAACGTGTAACTGCACAAAAATAGAAAGAACATCCAGCATTAAATATCTTGGAGTGCTAATTGACCAAGCACTAACATGGAAACCGCACATAGAAATGTTATCTGGAAGAATTCGCAAACTGATATATATTTTTAAAAACCTAAGACATGTTGCTGACATGCCATTACTTAAAATATTGTACTATACGTTGGTACAATCCATTGTGTCATATTGCATAAGGGCATGGGGAGGTGCTAGAAAAACCCCTTTTAATTCAGGCTGAGCGAGCTCAACGTGCGCTGCTGAAGGTTATGACATAGACCCTTGAGATCTCCAACACATTGTATATACCAGCTGTGTGATGTCTTAACAATAAGACAGTTATTTGTACTTGGTACCGTGATGTACCAGCATTCTAGGCTCCGGTTTGACCCTTCGACGCTCCAATCTGCGCGAAGAAGAGGTCGTGTTTGTGCGAGTGTCCGACTGAGAACTAAATTTTCTCATAAATTCCAAATTTTCTTAGGACCATTTCTTTACAATAAATTGAATAATATCTTAAATATATAACCACTAAATTCGTATGATTGTAAAAATAAAATCTTAACATGGTTGAAAACTTTAAATTATGCCGACACTGAAGGGGTATTGATGACGGTTGTATGACTGAGTTTGTTATTTTTCACAAACTTTCGTTAATTGCAGGCTACTGCGTAAGAAAAGGGAGACATTGTTGTTCTTTTAGGTATTAAAATTAAATTTACAGTTATCGGTGTGTGTGTATGTGAATACATGTGTATTCGCATACATACATGTAGTATTAGTGATTTTGGTTTAAGATAGTCTGATATGTTCATTTCAACGTTTCGTTCTGGAATTTAGTCACTGATGAAGAGCCTGGCATTAAAGATACAGGCTCTGCCTAGTTTGAATGCTAGTGCTCATTTTGTTACTAGTATTAATTCAAACATTTATTATTACAAAAAAAAAGTTCCTAGTTTAAGTGGCCTAACTCGGCTTGTTGTTAAGCAACTTAAAAAGGCAGTCTTACCCTCAATGCAAATCTAAATATAGCTCATGCGCACCTCACATTATTAGTGATATTATTAGAACTTAGATACAACATGTTTGTTTAGTATTCTTGCATCAATTTTAGATTGAATAATTAAGTAAGTGACATTGGTTTATTAACTGTTTTTGTTAGCTTGATTTGTAGGTGTGCTCTGACGTAAACAAGTGTAGCATGAATGTAGCAGATTCTTGTCCACTGTCTTCAAATGGCTTGAAATTTGGTAAGTTTTGCTTAAAAGTACCTATGCATAGCCAACAAAAAGACTGCACTAAATAAAGATAACTTTTGCATAATAATTAAGTATTCCTTGTTGAGGGTAAGTGCGCAATGGTTGTCACTAATACACATCTAGTATTTTAGGCTAGTATTTTGTAATTATAAAGTGTGTTCCTAATACTTTTTAAAACCAATGAACTATTATTATTATTATTATATTATTACTTCACTCACATTTGTAAACTTCCGTTTTTTCAATCAATGTAGTCCATAAAACGTGAGCTCGCTGACAACTAGACTAGAGTAGATTTCGACGATTGAACTATCCAAGTCGGATATTTTTATGTTCCATTCGCGTTTTCCCCATTTTTAACCGACTTCAAAAAAAGGAGGAGGTTCTCAATTCGTTGAAATATTTTTTAAATTATTTTACCAATCCTATATTTTCATAGTAGGTGGTAGGTAGGGTTAATTTTATCATACGCAGAAATCCCGGTAGTCTTTTTCCCCTAACCGATAGTTCACAGCTTCAAGGGACTGCAGAGGCCCGAGTACGAATATTCGAAACCTGCGTAACTTAATCGAGTGTTCCGTTCGTAGGGTTCCGTAACTACTGGCCCGACATGCTCTTGCCCGGTTTTTCCCCAAACATACGTTTTCAGTTGATCATGATGTCATGACACTGTTTTTATTAGTGATCTCGTTTATAGATAAAGTCGTCGGAGAGCTAAGATGCATGGTTCTTCTGTCTGTCCAGTCTGCCCTTCGGGCATCTGAAGCTACCCAACCAATATATAGGTATATATTGACTTAACTAGGGATTTGGATAAAAGAAAACCTCCTTCAAACAAAAAACAAAGTAATCTTCTAAAGTCATAAGTTTTATGGCCTAGCACAAACATGAAGTCGGTACGGTGCGAGTGCTCATGGCTTTAGAGGATTATTTTATGTTTTTAGGGTTCTGCACCTCAAAAGGAAAAACGGAACCCTTATAGGATCACTTTGTTATCCGTCTATCTGTCTGTCAAGACCTTTTTTCTCTGGAACGCGTTTGCTCACCCGCGACCACAAGTGAAAAATTGTTATATCTGTGCGGCAAATGTATGTTTCCATGCAACACCTTCGCCTCCACTGCTACACGAATCAACACATGCCACGCAGACCACCACCACTAAACTAAACGCTGACGCGTTTCAGCACTCTCCACGAAGCCATTAACGAAGTACTACAACAACCTTACCTTACCTTTTTATGTAGTGGAAATGGTGGCATGTTGAACGGTTGTTGTAGTGCTTCGTTAATGGCCTCGTGGAGAGTGCCGAAACGCATCAGCGTTTAGTTTAGTAGTGGTGGTGATAGTTGGGTCTGTGTGGCATATGTCGCGCAAGGCGCGAGTCGTCGCAAACCAATCGGTAAGTGTGTCCTCATACTTTTAAATGTCTATCTATTTGTGCACTAGCAATACTGCTTTTAGCTTACCTAGGCTTAGACGAATCTGGTTATGTGGGCAGACTTGACTCTGGAGCGGCACGAAAAAGGTAGCTCGACGGTGGGTCTGAGCTGGACGCTAGGAGGGATACGAGAGTCCAGATACCATTCTGGTAAGTGTTCTTACCTAGTATTTTGAGTAATCGACAAATGCAATAGGTTGTGGAACGATGAGTAGACTAATCATGACCATTAATAATTTCCACTAACATGGAGTCCAATCTTGCAGTACAAGGTACATTGGTAGTCAAGGACATTGGACGGGGAGCCCGGGTGCTCATCAGAGTGTGTATTGGTAGCACACAGGCAAGTCATTGTAACTACAGTCGATTACGAGTTGGAGCAACGAGGCCAGGACTATGGGGAAGGTGGAGGTCCTCGCGGGGGCAAAGCCCCCGCGTCCGGCTGGTGTCATGCTTAGGGCATCTGCGTACGGCAACCCTAAATAACAATTAATAAAGCCCGGACCGGTCACATGCTAAACGTAAGACACCAGGCACGTTGGAGACTGTGCTTAGACCGGAGGCGTAGTCGACCGTAGGAGGGTAACTCTGGACAGACCAGGCCCTCACACAATGATATGTCATCAAGTACATTTTATAGATATTAACTACGGTCGATAGTCAACTCATAGTTTTGACACCTGATCTTTATCCTGTTAAAGTTGTTAAACATTTCAAGTGAAATTTATGTCGTTTGTCTTAACTCTGTACAGAGAACTTAGGCATTAAATTCATGTTTATTAGCGGTAGTACAGAGTGCACGATATAAAATGGTGGAGAATGCTGGGATGTCAAAAATAACTTAAATAACCTCTAAGGTTTTCCTTTGTGCGAAATGGAAAATATTACTCGTTCAAATTTATTCTGGAAACGGCATTTTGTATTTATTTTATAGATTTTACCATATCTCAAAACTGAATGGCAGATCGTAAACGATGTTAAAATGTTGTTTTCATTTTTTGTGCATTTATTAGTACGAAATGATGAGTTTCATAAATTTAATAATGTTTCATAGGTTTACTTAAGTTTTTTTTGTAGATGGCAATCGATTTTTTTTTAGACCACTATTGCCAATGACTTACAGCCACAGGAGGAGGATCTCTGTCACCCTATAGCGCTAAGGTGCACACAGATGAAGATATGGTCTGTGGATAAAATTTATTAAACTCGTAGTTTTATCGTGGGCCCTAGCATGCTGTTATCGATGTGTCCCAACGAAGTGTCATTTGCAATACTGTGCTGCAGGGTGAAAGAGAGCCATGGTTGTTTAATGTTTCTCTGGGCGAATCGACTTGTTACGAGTTGCACTATTATATATTGGACGAATACAATCGCTAAAAATAAATAAATAAATAAACGGAAACGTGCCTATAATTTATTAATTAAAATGGTATATTTTATGTCGGAAGTTTTTTGTTTTTACGGCTACTTTTTTAATTTAAGCTGTGTAAAAATGCTTTTTACAATCTGACATGGCGTTGACGGACAGTGTGAAACAGTCTTTACGGCATAACCGGTTTTTCGTTTGACGTACAGCGCTAATAGCCGGTTCCGCCCGGCTCTTCGTGTGGTCTCATCTGGTCTATGGTTTTTCTTTTACGAAAGTTGGCCAGTAGTTTTCGTAAAATAGAATAAAATTGATTTTTCCGTGCAAACGCTACTAAGTTTACAAGAAAGTTAGTGCAAGATTGTTGTTTGTGTTAAGTGTGAGTGATAAGAGTTCCCCGAGCCAGTCATCGACTGATCAAAGGTAAAATTTATAAGTTCAAAATGATACAAAATAGAACATTGCAAAATTTATCAAAATTTACATTCTAATGATGGTATTAAGGCCGAAAGAGACTTTAACAAAGCGTTCTATATCTATTTCAGTCGACGCCACAGGGGATCACATCGCTTGCACCGTAGTTTTATGAGAATTCTATTTGAGAACGAACCACCTGTAAACAAAAGCCACGCCGGTAGACTCGTCCGCAAAACGCATATCACACGTTTTGAACGCATATTCGACGCTTAAAGTTTACCCGAGCTTACCAACAACGACGACGAGCAATCTTTCACGGATAATTTATTGAATATCAAAACAATGGAAGCATTATTCAACCGACTACAGCTGCGAAGGCAGAGACTGAATGCCGCTAAAGAAGAAGGTATGACAATTTTAGCAAAAGGTCGTAACGAGGGGTCACTACCAGAGGAAACAATGCGTATATGTCAACTTACACTAAAAAACTTACTAGCGGCATTCGAAAAAGAGCTCTATGAGTATCTTAGTAAAGCTGAAAATGTAAATGTAGGAGAATTTAATGTCGATCAATTTGCTGCTGAGGATGTGCTGATGGAAATTGAAGCAGTTTTGCAGTTAAATAAGCAGACTTCATCGGTAAAGCTACCTAAACTATCTCTTCCTAAGTACTCAGGAGACAAATTGAAGTGGACCGAGTTCATGGACCGATTTAAAGCCAATGTGCACCAACAGCCTCTTGCACAGGCGGACAAGCTTTCTTATCTACTTGGATGCTTAGAGGGTTCGGCATTAGAAGCAGTGTCAGGTCTAACCATTACTGATGCAAATTACACCATAGCCATTGAAGCTCTGGAAAGAAGATTTGGGTCTGATGATATTCTGATAGACACTCACTACACGTCACTTAATAACATTGTACAAGCAGAGTACAGCTGGAAAAGCTGCAGAAGTGTGCTGGATGCAATAGAATGCCACCTGCGGGTGCTGGAGAAGCTTGGTGAACCTGTAAATGGCAACCATTTAAGAGCCATGGTGCTCTCGAAGTTCCCAGAACAAGTTGTACATGAACATCATCTTATTTCAGGAGAGGATAACGGTATGGCCGCAATAAGAAAAAGCCTACACCGAATTGTTACAGCAATGGAAAAGTCCTCATTAACACCAATGACTAGCATGCTAAGTAAACCATCAACTACCACTGAAGCTTTACAAACAGTTGCTGAAATGGTGCCAAGAAAACCGAGATTAAGTTACAAGAGACGTCGGGATGAGCCAGTTGAAGGACCTCCTGTTAAACGTGCCAGAAAACCTTGCCTTTTTTGTAAAATGAAAAATCATGCGAGTGTTGATTGCAGAAAGGTTAAATCAATAGAAGCCAGAAAGGAAAAGCTAAAAGGCAGGTGTCTGCACTGCTTGCGCCAAAACCATGACACTGAAGCGTGTAGAAGGCGTATCTCTTGCTTCCGCTGCAAAGAAAATCATTTAATGATTTTTTGTCCTAAACCTGCTACTGGTGAGCATATATTAAAAAAATCTACTCCTATTGAAACAGTATCTGGTGTCTCAACCAATTGTACTTTTTTACAGACCGCAGTAGCTGCCATAAAAAACCCCAGCAATAATTTAACACAAAGATGTAGACTTCTCCTTGACAGTGGTAGCCAACGCAGTTATATTACCGAGAATCTAGCAAAATCACTGGGGCTGACTGTAATCAGAGAAGATCTACTATTAATTTACACATTTGGAGCATCTGAGCCTCAAAGGACTCCCAGTCCATTGACAGTCATTGAGGTAGAAACAAAGCGTGGAGTCATCAGGAAACTGCAAGTAAATATAGTACCACGAATCACAGATAGAATTCCAGTACCTTCATTCAAACATGATGAAGTTGACATACTGGCCGATGATGAAACTACTGGAGACTCCATTGATTTGCTTGTGGGAAATGACTTCTACAGCTCATTTACACGTGATAAAAAAATCAAGATTGCTTCAAACTTATATGCAATTAACACCGATTTTGGCTGGATACCGTCTGGTATTGCTACCCTTGATGTGGATACAGATGTACTCTCCGTGGTGACTTATTGTCAATGTCATATGCCAACCTGCCCATACTTTGCTGAACCAGATCTACCCTTGAGAAATATCGATATAAAGTTTCTATGGTCCCTGGAAAGCATAGGGATAAATGACTCACCCAAAGCAACTCGACAAGAAGAAGCTGTGAAGCACTTCAATGAAACTGTCCAATGCGAAGATAGTCGATACCTGGTAAAATGGCCATGGATTACATATCCACCAGATCTTGAATCAAATTACGGCTTGGCATTGGGTCGTTTGAAAAGTATATTGAAGAGATTAGACAGAAAAACACTTGAAGAGTATGATAGCATTTTGGAAGAACAGTTAAAATTAGGCATTATCGAAACAATTGATCTGAATCTGGATAAAGAAGAGCAGGTTGTCCACTATCTTCCTCATCATTTGATTAAACAAAAGGACAAGAAAGGAAGAATAGTTTATGATGCTTCTGCTAAGACGACTGGAAATAAAAGTTTAAATGAATGCCTGTACAGTGGCCCATCTATGCTGGAGGATCTTACTGCATTGCTCCTAAAGTTCAGGACTTCGAGGATTGGGATAATTGCTGATATAGAGAAGGCATTTCTTCAAGTTGGGCTCCAGAACGAAGACCGAGATGTGACCAGGTTCCTGTGGATTAAAGATATAAGTAAAGGGGCAGTAGAAGATAACCTACTATACTTACGGTTCTGCAGGGTACCTTTCGGCGTGATATCGAGTCCCTTCTTGCTAACCGCCACTATTAGACATCACATGAGCCAATCCAATGAAGACACGCTGAAGACCATAGCGGACAAATGTTATGTGGACAACCTGGTTACAGGAGCTGATTCAGTTCAAGAGGCTAAGCAGATATACCAACGTACTAGGGATTCATTTAATCTGATAGCAATGAATATTAGAGACTGGGCCTCTAATGACAAACAATTCTTAGAATCAATACCAGAAGCATTAAAAGACAAGCGGGACAATGTTAAGGTGCTCGGCTTAAACTGGGACACTGATAGAGACATACTAAAATTAAAAGTAACAGAGAGTCATGTTAATCCAGATATGCCAGTAAATACTAAAAGGAAGGTCCTCCGTGCCTTAGCAAGAATTTATGATCCTTGTGGATTTGTTTGCCCATTAGTGTTGCCTATGAAACTTCTCTTTCAAAAGATTTGTGATACAAAAATAAAGTGGGATATGGTACTGCCGGAGGACTTATGCAGATCCATAGAACCAATCCTAGAAGATCTGAAAGTGGTATTGAATTTAGAAATCTCGAGACACATTGGGGCTGATACGGCTAAAAAGGACACCAAATATTATTTGCATTGCTTCACAGACGCATCGAAAAATGCATACGCTGCAGTAATTTATTTGAAGGCAGTGGGACAACAGCAAACTTCAGTCTCGTTTGTGATGGCAAAGTCGCACGTGTCTCAACCTAAGGATAAGGACGATTTGAAAATACCCAAGCTAGAACTACTAGGTTTTTTGATAGGAAGTAGACTCCTCAAATATGTGAGGAACAGTTTGGATCTCCAAATACAGAGAGAGTACATTTGGACAGATAGCCTAGTAGTTCTTAGCTGGATGAGGTCGAACAAACTACTCCCACCTTTTGTGGCAAATAGAGTGAATGAGATCAAGCGCAACCATACTCAAGCTGATATGTGTTATATTCACACTAAATCCAACCCGGCAGACATTGCAACAAGACCTGAAATCTTTAAAGAGAAGATGGAACTCTGGTACAACGGCCCTGATTTTCTGATGAAAGAAGAAACCTTTTGGCCTGAAAATAGACACTATGAGGCACATCAAACCTTTTTTTCAGTTGGGGAGGCTCTCGGAGAGGTACCGAGACTACCGGACGAATCTATGGATTATAATGAGGACCCTGTAGAACATTTGCAGTCAAATGATAGCCCATGTGATCTAACGGAACTCGGGTCAAATGTACAGATTAGTGAGACTGATAACAGCGATAATATACAGAATATAACATACCACAAGTTGGTGTCTGAGGTTAAAAGGATACAAGAGCAATACTTCCCTGAAGAACTAAGAGGAAAGAAAACACATTTGGTGAGAAATTTAGATCTCTTCTTAGATGTCGATGGAATCCTTAGATGCCGGGGTCGTATGGGCAACACCAACTGGAGCTACGACATGAAGTACCCAATACTGTTACCAAAAGACTGTGACTTTACAAACAATATTATAAAAGAGACCCATGAAGGTCATTACCATGTAGGTGTGCCTCACACATTAAATATCATCAGAGAACGGTATTGGATACCGCAAGGGAGAGTACAAGTACGAAAAGTACTTAAGAGATGTCAATCATGCATCAAGCACGGTGGTGGTCCATACCAGTTGCCATCAACACCTGCATTACCAGAGGAGAGAGTAAACTATAGTGCCCCATTTACTTACACAGGTCTAGACTACTTCGGTCCCATGTTCGTGAGTACTAAAACAGGAAATGAAAAGAGATGGATCTGCTTATATACATGCCTAGCAGTACGCGCCATACATATGGAGGTAGTTAATAACTTGACGGCCGATGAATGCCTTCTTGCCCTGCGACGTTTTATGGCTACTAGAGGAGTGCCACGGAAAATTGTCTCTGATAACGCTGTCCAATTCAAATTGACTAATGAAGTTTTGTCTAAAGCCTACTGTAAAAAAAAATAAAATTCAGTGGAAATTTATACCTGAGCTAGCACCGTGGCATGGATCATTTTATGAGAGACTAATCGCACTTGTGAAACACTGCCTCAAGCGCACGTTAGAAAAACACATGTTACATGACACACAGCTACTTACAGTAATTAAGGAAGTCGAAGCAATCGTTAACACTCGACCTTTGGTCCGTGTCGGTGCAGACCTGGAACACGTGTTGAAGCCTTCTGACTTTCTTACGTTGGGAAAATGTTTGGAACTCGACCTTACACTGACGAATAGTCGAGACAATGATACAAAAACGAAGACTGATCTCATCAGCAGTTGGAAGAGGGGACTCAAAATTATGGAAGAATTCAAAAGGATGTTCATTATGCAATATCTCACAAGTCTAAGGGAGAGATACAATAATGCGCCAAAGCAACCCAGAATCCGCACTAGTCGCGCGCCAAAGCTAGGTGATCTTGTCCAAATAAAATCAGATCATAAAAATAGGAGCCAATGGAAAGTTGGTAAGATCGTATCCTTGATAGAAGGGCGCGACGGCCAATGTAGAGTCGCTAAAGTCAAAGTGGAAGATTCGGTTTTCACGCGCTCGATAGGACACCTCTACCCATTGGAGGCGGATGAAGAATCTGCGCAAAAGGGAGTAACAAACGAACAGGCTAGTGAACAATCTGAAATTCCAGTTTTGTGCATAGAAGATCCTCAAGCTCACAGAGCTGCGACCCTTAGTCCTGAGGTAAACAATAGCGGACCTGCGGAACCTACCCAAGAGGCAGAAGCACCAGAGATAAGTGAGGATCAAGTGCAAGGCATTGCCAGTAACAATATACCAGCGGCAGATGTGGTAGCTGGTACAGACCAAACCTTGTCGCCAGAGAGACATCAGCATCCAGACAAAACGGGAGCAAGGGGGAGGAGAGACGCGGCGATACGTGCCAGAGACAAGATCCTGGAATGGACGCGTCACCTGCTCACATTGCTAAATTAAAGTTTCTTCGCTGTTGGGAGTGTCGCGCAAGGCGCGAGTCGTCGCAAACCAATCGGTAAGTGTGTCCTCATACTTTTAAATGTCTATCTATTTGTGCACTAGCAATACTGCTTTTAGCTTACCTAGGCTTAGACGAATCTGGTTATGTGGGCAGACTTGACTCTGGAGCGGCACGAAAAAGGTAGCTCGACGGTGGGTCTGAGCTGGACGCTAGGAGGGATACGAGAGTCCAGATACCATTCTGGTAAGTGTTCTTACCTAGTATTTTGAGTAATCGACAAATGCAATAGGTTGTGGAACGATGAGTAGACTAATCATGACCATTAATAATTTCCACTAACATGGAGTCCAATCTTGCAGTACAAGGTACATTGGTAGTCAAGGACATTGGACGGGGAGCCCGGGTGCTCATCAGAGTGTGTATTGGTAGCACACAGGCAAGTCATTGTAACTACAGTCGATTACGAGTTGGAGCAACGAGGCCAGGACTATGGGGAAGGTGGAGGTCCTCGCGGGGGCAAAGCCCCCGCGTCCGGCTGGTGTCATGCTTAGGGCATCTGCGTACGGCAACCCTAAATAACAATTAATAAAGCCCGGACCGGTCACATGCTAAACGTAAGACACCAGGCACGTTGGAGACTGTGCTTAGACCGGAGGCGTAGTCGACCGTAGGAGGGTAACTCTGGACAGACCAGGCCCTCACACAATGATATGTCATCAAGTACATTTTATAGATATTAACTACGGTCGATAGTCAACTCATAGTTTTGACACCTGATCTTTATCCTGTTAAAGTTGTTAAACATTTCAAGTGAAATTTATGTCGTTTGTCTTAACTCTGTACAGAGAACTTAGGCATTAAATTCATGTTTATTAGCGGTAGTACAGAGTGCACGATAGCATATGTTGATTCGTGTATTAGCAGTGGAGGCGGAGGTGTTGCATGGGAAACATACATTTGCCGCACAGATATAACTATTTTTCACTTGTGGTCGCGGGTGAGCAAAGTAATTGTTTTTGGTTCATTAAAAAGGTTGTTTCCATACAAATCGCCGTACTGTGAAAACCTAAAGGGTACTTCCAGTTGTCCTAGAAACTTGAAATTTTGCATGAAGGTAGTTCTTATAGCACAACCACTCAAAAAATTCTCAAAATATTAAACTTATATGTCTGTCTGTACATGTCAGAGACCAGTATAAAATGACCCCACACTGCGTACATTTTGCTTAGGGACAGGGCTCTGCTAATACTAGACAACTTAAAACACTGGGGAAAAGCAGGGAAATCTTTGTATGGAACCCTCGTGCACGAGTCCGACTCACATTTGGCCGGTTTTTTATTTTTCTGCTGTGTAAAGTTATTAGTTAAACCCTTAAACCGTAATTAATACAAAAATGTATAGTAAGTATGTATGAAATAAATTCCAAAACTTGCAGTGCAACCATCTCGTATCTGACATAAAACCAAAGAGCCATTAAATTTACAACAATTTATTGAATCATTAATACATGTCATTATTAAATAATTTTAACGAATAAAATCTGTTAATATATTATTGTACATAAAAAAATCCTATTAATTTTTCCGGTAACTTCTTAATATGGGATAAATTATGTCTAGGGCTTCATGAATATCATTTCTCGTTTTCCCCCCTGAAAATAAAAATATTTGTAACTGTTTTACAGTGAATAAAACAAAGTACAATTTGCAAGCAGATGAAAAAATTAGTTAGTTGAGACTGTTGAATGAACAGAGGTGTTGCCACTGTCATGTATTATTTATTTCCTCTAGACATACTAAATAGACAAATTAGGTTTTATTGTTGTGCAGGTTTACCTGTGAAAACAATTTTTCCATTAACAAAGATTAATAAAACGACTCTGGGCCGCACCATTCTGTAGACCAGCCCAGGGAACAGCTCTGGTTCATACGATGTAAATTGCCCGTGTGCCTGTTGTAAGGCTTCTAATCTTACTGGAAATCGTAAATCACCTGTTGCTATAAAATTCTGAATTTTAAAATCCAAAAACTTAGCCTGCAACATACCATAATCATCAATCAGGTTTGTAGGCTTCAACAAAATTTTGTCATCATCTCTATTATGATTACGAAAAGCAACACTTACAGGAAATCCAAGCTTATGAATGATTCTTGCAAATTTCCTAGCTGCTAGGTAAGAGTCGTGCTCATTTCTCGCCCCTGTGCATACAATTTTGCCAGACCTGAAATAAAATTTACTTTATACATAATAGCAGGGTCGTGTTTTATAAAGCTACAAGTTGTAATTTACAAGCGGAAGTCTCTTTCTAACAAAAGGTACACACGGTCCAAGTTACATATTTTCTAAATGAAAATAATCGATCGAAATTTCTGAATGAATGACAATAGCTCCATCTCTCGCCACTAATACGTAACTGTGGAAGTTCTTTAGTGGGTGAGCCGCTTGATTACGCTGCTCATAGATGGCGCTGAGGAGAGATCTTCCAAATAAAATATGACACAATGCATTGAAAAATTCGTTAGGTTCAACCGGTTAAGTATGGCTTAATTGGTGGAGCATGGTACGGATTACCGAAGTTGCTGGTTCAAGTCCAGCTGCTTAATCTTTTCAACGCCAAGGACGCTAAAAAGCGTCATGAGTCAACGTGCCTACGACGCCACCAACGCTTATAGGCGTTCGGCTGCACAGTGCAAATGCGACCTACGGACGTATGCTTAAGGTTTAAGTCCGCGTTGACGTTATGCCAACTTGGCGTGTGGATGGCAACTTTTGTATGCGTTGTTGGCGTAGAAAGGGTGTTAACAGATTTTTCTTTGCATTGTCATTGTATGTTGAATTTCATACTATGAATGTTTCATAAAAATAAAAAACAAATAATCAACAAATCTATTATTTTAATTGATTCAGAAAATAGCTCCATCTCTCGCCACTAATACGTAACTGTATAAGTTCCTTAGTAGGTGAGCCACTTGATTACGCTGCTCATAGATGGTGCTGAGGAGAGATCTTCCAAATAAAATATGACACAACGCCAAGACGCCAACGCATTGAAAAATTCGTTAGGTTCAGCTGGTTTTTTAAGTATGGGTTAATTGGTGGAGCCGTGGTACGGATTACTGAGGTTGCTGGTTCAAGTCCAGCTGCTTAACTGATTTTTCTTTGCATTGTCATTGTATTTTTCTTTTTTTTTTATGAATCATATAAAATAAGATAAGATACTTACCTGAAAACAAGGGCTGTAACCCGAGGCTCCAAAATTTTCATGACTACACCTTGAAATCGCGCTGGATTATATTCAGAAAATCGTGTTCTACAGTAAATATCCAATAATTTCAATTCACAACCCAAGCTGACTGTTGAAACACAATTCCTGGAAGTTTAAATTAATTAAAATTAAAAACAGTTCAATAGCTTTTTTGTGTTAATACAGATTTATTAGCAGTCACTTACTTCCAACCATGACAGTGGATGGTAAGTGCCCCCATTGTGAATTAACCATTTTACAGAGTGACGAGATCAGTGTAGTGTGCTACCCTACATTTGACAATAATAAAAATGATCATGAAAACGAGGGTAGTTGTGCGCTGCTGTCAGCTGCGCTTAGTAGTCGCGCAAGCAGAGCCTTACATGCTTCGCTGCCACAAAGTTGTGTGCTCCCAGAGAAAGGACTATGAATTAGTCGGAAACTGTTAGAGGTTGCAAACCTTCCTAGTTAAACTGTATCATGTTATGCTCTATTGTTCTAGCAACGCTGTGTCTTTTATTCAATATACTACACTTATGGCTCTCACATGGTTTTCCTTTAATCTCTAATAAGGTTGCAGAAGAAGATATAATATTTTTATAATTAATCTCGTAACCAGTAAGTTCGCGAAAATAAGTAATCAAATAGTAGTTCAAAAACTCTCCAGGGTGAGTAATTACACCACCTAGAAATTTCAAATGGAAATGATACTCATACATGAAGAACTATTTGAATGCGTCGTTGAAGATCTGAAAACCGGAAAACCAAAGTGCGAAGACAAGAAGAAACAGGAGAAAAAATGCTAGCACGAATTTGCCTCAGTGTTCAGCCAACTGTTTACTCCGTTGTCAGAAATTGCGATACTGCATTTGTTGCCTGGAAGAATCTACAGAAATCGTTCGAGGATAAAGGTTTGGGTAGAAGATTAGGTTTGCTAAGAATGTTATTTGGCCTTAATCTACAGCAGTTTGACAGTATGGAGGCGTATGTTACAAAAATTTTAGATACAGCCCAACAACTGCAAGACATTAATGCTCCTCTAGACGATGAGTTCATTGCAATAAAGGTCCATTCCTCTGTCAAGCTAAACTAGACTTTATACACATACCTATAACCATGTGTGTGATCTATTTATTTCATTATGATAGAGACTCATGGTAGTTTCATGTTCAAAGATCACTTACTGAATTTTTATGCTATTTTTGGCTTGGCTAGTCCCACTTGCCATTGGTGTCGCAGCAGCCATGGAACTGTGTGGGTTAGCTTGTGGTGTGAAAGAACTGTGGGTGGGAGTGAGAGCCACATCTCCTGATATCCTTGGTGCAGCTTGAGGGGTGGGCATAGATGTCACACTGTTGTCACTGCGGATACTTTCAGGCCTTGGGAGTGGTGTACGAGTCATGTTTCCACTTAATGTGGTTACACTGTGGGACAAAACTGATTGACTAGGTGGTGGTGGTGGTAGTGGTGGTGAAAACATGTCATCCTCAACTAGTGCTGTGCGATTTTCAACATCATCCTGAAACAATTTCAAGGATTCAGAAAATATTACCAAAATTACATACAATATAAATTATAATCTTAAATCTTACCCAAACAGGTGTTGGAACACTTGGTGTAAATCTTTTGATTGGGTTATTTAAACAATCTTGCAGCAATATATTATTTTCTCTAGCTTGTTCCATTATTGTCGATTGGCCTAAAATATATAATAAAAATAGGAAATGACATTTGATCAGACAGTAATAATCTAATAATATGTACCCATAGAATATAATACAGGATGAATTTGAATTAGTATACACAGTGAATTTGAATTAGTATTAGTATACAGGAACCAATTTTTCTTACTCAGTATCAATGGCAATTACATTTTAATTGGAGGCACATTAAACAAACATGTTTTGTACAAACCTTTATTTGTAATTTAGGATTTATAAGTTTCAACCCAAAATTATTGTCACTAGCCATTTGTGTGACCAAAACGTGTCACCTCATGAAATGTAGGTTGACCATACAGTTAGTGTATTTTTTTTATCACTTTATAATATTATATTTAATATGTCGGTGCGGTGCGAGCGGAATATTCTTTGAATGAAGCACCAACCTCATATTTCTGCTAGTGCTAGGCCATAAAACTTTAGGCTTTAGAGGATTATTGTACGTTTTTTTTTCTAAGGTTTTTTTGAAGGTGGTTTTACTTTTTTGTTAAAGATTTTTATTTCACAATTTTATGTTGATTTAACATTTTCAGAATTATCCTCCAACTCCTCGTCGTTAAGGAGTTGTACCTTCCATCATCAGTTCATCAACATGAGATGATGACTACCTAAAAACCTACTTAAAAAAACGTAAGATAATCCTCTAAAGCCTAAAGTTTTATGGCCTAGCACTAGCAGAAATATGATGTCGGTGTGGTGCGAGCGGAATATTCTTTGAATGAAGCACCGACCTCATATTTCTAGGCCATAAAACTTTAGGCTTTAGAGGATTATCTTACGTTTTTTTTAAGGCGGTTTTACTTTTTTGTTATTGTAGATATACAACAATGACAAATCATAACTATGGTACATGTAAATAGTACTTACACGAAAGTCGATTGTGAAAGGCTGTAGAAATGTCTTGGTTAAAGTTTTGTTTGCATAGTTTACAAATTGTATTCAGCAGAATATAAAATAATAAAAAAATATTGAACTAACCACCTGCTAACCACCCAATTGAAACCAGACGAAGATACGGAAGATGACAACTTGACACATAGAGGAATAATAAACCACGGTGGTATAACTTAGAATAAAATGTACACTTCGTTGTCCAGCTAATTTCAGTAGTCACTCAAGTTACATTGTATAGTATATACTTAAGTAATATTTTATTTGGTTGGGTTATAGTCATGAAGTTGTTGTCATACGTCGATATGTAGTGCTAATATCAAAGTTTATATTGGAGTTTTAAATTTTGGAATAAATATTTTATTTTCGCTTAACAAATGCTTTCATTTATCTTTCCTTGTTTAAATATGCGTTTATGCTAATTAATTATTTTGTGAGCACTGGTAAAATCGACCTTTTTTAATTATAATAATGTCTTATCTAAAATATCATTACACGCATCAGTTTTCTTACGTTAAAATATTATATGGAATATTCTATGGACACTGGTTGAGTTAACGTATCATATCTGCAAGTAAACCCTAATAAAATGGGGCGAAAACGTAGTTTTTAGTAATTCAGGAGGTTTTGATATTTATTTAGATTTTTTTATTTACTAAAAACAACGTACAGTGAAGGTATAAGTGGAACGAAACGAATGAATAATGGCCGCGATTATCTCTCTAATCTGTGGTTTTTCACATTCACCGGGTGTCCAAGTTGGAGTTGGAATGCCTGATAAAAAGAAAATGTGTAAAAAATAAAGCATTGAATAATTATCAAATTCATCAAAACGGGAAATTGGGCAATTTCTATTACACCATGTTCTAATGTATATAATAGAAAACGGTGTAATAGCAATTGCTCAAAGTAAATTATTTTAACATTTAGGAAACTAGACGTCAATGACGTCATCGCATATTTTGCCGTCACAAAGCACCAGATGTCGCTGTGTGCGAAACGTTGAAGTGACATCTCTATCTCAGTTATAAAAAGGTACGCTGTGGTCGCATCATCGCGGTGTGTCAGTCAAATTGTCAATGTAATTTTTTTATTTTTATTCATTTCTAAGGGACAGGCAAAGGAAACTAAGTCCATACAGCCACGTCTGTTTTTATATTCCGTAAAAGTCTCGTCATTGAACCGTCAGTCTGACCTATTTAGTCACGTCCTGTCAGCAGCAGCTTGAGCACATGCCTTCCGTAAAGCAATAGTGCACTTTACGGCTAGTAACGGTCGGCCAGTCCTTGGGGGTAACAAGCAGAGGGAATATGCTTTTTCACTTGAATTCTTCATTTGCTAGATAAATAGTTAGATATTTAATTATTATTAACCACCTAACAAAAAAAAAATTGCTTTGCGCCACTAAATAAAATGAAGCACAGAAACTAAAATTTAATTGATTGACACGATAAAATCAACTTTCACCGGTTTACCGTCAAAAAGAATGACTACTGACAGTAATAGACAAGACAAAAAAGATATCTGACCCTCTAGTACTGTTAATTTTATCCACGACAAAAAGCATTTGTCCCTCTTGCATTTGTATTTATTTGTTAGAAAGTGACGAATGCTTTAGGTCGTGGACTCAAGGATAAAATTTACTGTGCTAGGGGGTCGGGCCGGTCGGGTGACTGGACATGACTAGGAAAGGCTGACGACTGACTCTGAATGACTGTACTTTTTCAGAAAATTAACAACGGACATGACTGCATGGCTTTTGTTTCTTTGACCTATAGAGAGGAATATTATTTAAAACATATACTTGTCACTGATGGTCTGCTTTGCTTTACTTTATTTTGGACTTTCATGTCATACATGCCCAAAAGCAATAATATTTGTGGATTTTTGGCGGGAAACCGATGAGAGTGGATCGTGTTGTTAATTGAATTTTAGTTTCTGTGCTTAATGTTGTTTGGTGGATAATAAAGATAGTGTATTATACAACAAAATAACGTGAAAGTGCCCAGCAAATGAAGAATTCAAGTGAAAACGCGTATTCCCTCTGTTTGTGACCCTCAAGTATCTGCGGGCTGCTGTTCGCCGTAGCTCGCCGTAAAGTACACTATCGCTTTACGGAAGGCATGAGCAGCTGACAGGACGTGACTAGGACAGACTGACAACTCGGACGGTGACAGGACTTTAATATACAGAAATTTACAAAACACATCAGACGTGGCTGTATGGACTCAGTTCCTTTGCCTATCCCTTATGGGATGAATTAAAAAAGAAGAGGGGGGCAATAATATTTGTTGTTGTCAATGATTGATTGTTGTCGAAACGTAAGTCGTCGAATTAAAAGTGAAGAGATAATAGAAAAGTCGTTTTCCAATTTGTGCCTAAGAACATCTGCAGAATGAACTTATGTAGAGCATGTTTGCGTTCGGACACGGAAATGTTTATATATGATGATGGATTTGCGAGTAATTATAATTTGCTTACGAATTTAAATGTAAGTAACATTTTGTTTGCGTAAGTAAAGACTGTCGTGTTACTCGGCCAGATTACTCTGGCTCAAGTTCTGTTTGTAAGTATTCTTCAAGCTCAGTCTAATTCTTTTTTACTTAGATATTTTTAGGTCAAACCAGATAGTTTCTATTTGCAGGTCATGCCTCTGGATGGGAAGTCCCAAAAATTTTGTCACACTTGCATTGAAACTGTCAACTACTTCATAGAGTTCAGAAACAAATGCACATCAGCTGACTTGACTCTGCAACAAATCTGCTCTAACCAAGTATGTGCTTCTGCCTTTGATTAATTAATCAGGAGCTTTATACTTCCAAGCAAGATAGCTTAGTAAATTCTTTTATTGTATCCACAGGTTGTTAAAATTGAGAAACTGGTGCAAGATGATAGCCAAATGGTCATAAAAGGGGAGATTAAACAAGAAAATGATGATTCTAGTTACGAAGTTGAGTTTGATGCCACAGCAGAACATGATGATGAGTATGAAATAAAGATAGAACATACATATGGTGAGTTTTACTTGAGAACATTTGAAAGCATAAGTATGATTGACATAATTATAAATAAAATTGATTGGCATTTTAGGTTAGGTACCTTAGTTATTCCTGTCCCTCTTCAGAAATCTATACCTCAGCAAATAAATACTTGAATACTTACAGCTACAATTTTCAATTTACAAGCAGGAGTCTCTTTCTAACAACAGGTGATAGAATGAGACTTTCGCTTGTAAATGATTGTAACTTGTAGCTTATATATATAAAACACAGCCCTGACCTGAAATTTATTGGGTGGGGTAAACTACCCTATTATTGACACTTTAATATCAATAATTGTCATCCAGATTATGTCAGACTTCACCATGTTTGCCTTGAAATTAAATTGGAAATACCAAGCATTGTGGGGGTGCCAACATTAAGTTTACCTTACCTACTTTTTGTTTTTATTTTCAGATTTACCAGTGAAAAAACCAAAACAACGGTTGAAAAAAACAAAGCCAATTAGTAAAAAAATAAAGGATGAGAAATGTCCTAACGATAAATCCTTATATGAAATCTATACAAAAATAATAAGTGATAATCCAGCATGTGGTAAGAACCAGATTATTAAAAAAAAAAAATTGTTTTTTTGTTATCATATACAATAATTTTTTTGCTTGATGGCAGAGAATTGAAAAGGCAAAATAAAGCACAAAAAAATAATTTTATCTGTTATTTTGAGATTGCCATCCATACAAAAATGAATCTAATTATTTCTATTGTCTATTGGAATTGTACAAGTATACTCTGCAATTTCTGAATTCATTTTTAAGTACATAATAGTTGAGCTTGAGCCTGACCTTTATTTCGTGTATTTCCAGGACTGTGCGGTAAGCTGTTTAATGACAAAAGTACATTAAACAAACACTTGGAAGAACACAAAACAGACCGGTGTTGCCAGCTGTGCCCGGCGACCAGGTTCGAGCACTGGCCACAGCTCCTGGCTCACCGTGTATTGCATACCCCCAAGGGTCAACATTGCCACCTGTGTGACCAGAAGTTTAGGTCACACACCCATCTGGAGTACCATTATTGGAAGGTCCACTGTGGTGTTAATGTATGTAAATTAAATCACATGTTCTGTAGAACAGAAAAAATAACAGAATTGAAAGATTTGAAAGAGCATGCTAGGGTTGTGTAACTTATAAACTTTTTCTGCGGGTTGCACAAAACCAATCTTATGACATTGTCATATAGATTTTGACAGGGATAAACTTTTTTCACTTTGACTATATTTAAGACTTAATGTTGCCAATTTAGCTTAAATGTATATGTATGAAGTAAGGTACGCAGAAACAAAAATAATTACACTTAATTTTAGTCACCTCTATTTTAGAATGCCATCTTGAAGTGCACTCATTGTCAAAGTGCATTTAGTACTCCAAGAAAGTTATCAAAGCATATGTGGAGCCAACATTCTCAACGGAAGTACGTTTGCGACATTTGTTCCAAAGTGTGAGTATTTTAATACCTGAAATAAAAGGATCACTCACGTACGTATGTAAGTCGAGTTTAACCCGACATATTTCGGACTAAATCATAGTCTTTATATATTTATTTATTTTCGGAGAACCAACAGCTACCAATTACAGAGTAGGTCTTGAGAGATGTCTTGCGCTAATAGAGGAAGAACTACGAATTAGTCCGAATTGATATGAATATGTAGTTTCAAGTAAAAACCACACAAGTATTTTAATGTGAGTTACGCTACCTATGAAATTTTGTACTAAAGGTATGTATGATACAATCTGGTAAGTATAATGAATGTGATGTATTATGTTTTGTCAGGTATAATAACAAACAAATATTGAAAGTACATATAACGGCGCATAGCGACGTGCGGCGCTTCGTCTGCGATTTGTGTGGATACAGTAGTAAATTTTCGACTGGCCTCAAAGTAAGTAGCTATTTATGTTTTCTTTGTCTTTAAAATTGTTAACCTTAAAATTGGCCTACTATACCTAAGTACATGCGACGGCTTCATGACTGTCATACCTTGCGAATTGAACTGATATTAGCTAGATTATTTTAGGGTTCAGTAGTCACATGAAACCCGCATATTTTCGCCTTGTCCTTCTGCGTCTTAGCTTAGAGACTTGGAAAATGTTTGGGGTGAGTGAAGACCATTATTCGATTCAGGGATCCATTTGCGAAATATGCAGCTTTAAAAGAACCCTATGCTGGGCGTTTTCGACACGTTCTTGTCTTGATCGGTTTTTCTTTGAGCTATTACGGTCGTGACGTGAGGTTACATCCTATTTTTTTTATACGACGAGGAAGGCAAACGAGCAAGTGGGTCACCTGAAGGTAAGTGATCACCACTGCCCATAGACACCCGCAACTCCGGAGGGTTTGCAGATGCGCTGTCAACCTAGAGAGCTAAGATGAAATGCCTCTTGTCCCCGTAATTACACTGGCTGTCTTACTCTTCACACCGGATCACAACAGTGCAAGCACTGTTGCTTAGCGGCAGGATTAGCGAGTAAGATGGTGGTAGCGATCCGGACGGACCTCAAACAAAGCCCTACCACCCGCAATCGTATCTATCGTTCGTATTACGACAGGAAGATGTTTTTTTGTTATCCAGGCTCACAACATACGAAAACATTCACCTCAGAAATGCATTTGTAGAGTCTGCGGAAGACCGTTTGCTAATCCTGAGAAAATGGCGCAGCATGTTTGCACGGAGAACAGCGAAGTATGCCCTATTTGTGGAAAGAAGCTTCGAAAAGGGGTAAGTTGACCGCCGCGATAATACCAATGTACCAAACTGTTGAACCGGATAGTACTATGTAGCTAAAAATGTAGTCTAAAAGCTTGATCTCATTAAATAAGGATATGCCCAAACAGACATGCTGAACACAGGAATGGCGGAGCAAGCTCGGGGCGGCGCGCGCGGGACTGTTGCCGTCCGTTTTCTTTTTTAGAACCTTTGCACTCGCGTCAATAATGCAGTCTAGCCTGTCCGGCTTGTCCATATCCATCTATACCTATAAAACAGTACCGTGAATGACCGACTTACAGACAACGCACAGCCTAGACCACTGGACCTAGAGACATGAAATTGGGCAAACATACCTTGAGTATCCTAGAGGTGCACTAAGAAGGGATTTTTGGAAATTTCTACGCGATAGGGAACTAGCCCATTTTTAAATATTTTACGGGGGCAAAGCCGCGGGGCATAAGCTAGTACGCTATATAACTCTGAGGATAGACAACAATAGAGAGATCTCTTGAGGCAAGTGTTTTTTGTTGAAAGTTGTATTTATGCAAAACACTTTAGTAAACTCCTCTGTTGACTTGGTGTGATGTCGAACATGGCTTAGCAGTTACATATTTGATGAGTAGGCGCTCCAAGTGATGTGTGGTGCCCTGGACCGTGTTTTATAAAGCTACAGGCTACAATTTACACGGGGAAGTCTCATTCTATCACCTTTTGTTAGAAAGAGACTTCCGCTTGTAAATTACAAGTTGTAGCTTTATAGGACACGACTCTGGTGTCCCCAGCTGGCGCGGCACCTGGCGTCGCACGGCGCGGAGCGGCGCTTCCGCTGCGCGCGCTGCCCGGCCACGTACCGCTCGGCCGGCGCGCTGAAGGTGCATTGCGACAAGCACGACAACAACCCCACGCAGCAGTGCGAGGTGTGCCACGTGCGCTTCTACTCGCCCTCCGTGCTCATCAAGCACCGCCGCGTGCACACAGGTCTGTGTACGGCTTACGTTTTATATCTCCCGGCGAACTTGTGCCGCTCGCGATAGGCCGTTCCATAGAAAATGTATTTTCTTCGTGTTTTTCTTTTCGTGAAATTTTCCCCTCTTTTAATACTTAGGCCCCATTCGCACAAGAGTTTAAACGCGTCGCGGTAAAATCCGACGTGGCGTTATTTTAATGTAGATATGACTTACCGCCTAGCGTTTATAATCGCACACCGCCCAATAAAAAGCGTCGTGTTTTATAAAGCGCCGACGTGAATAAGGCCCCATACGCACGAGCGCTTTTTTAACTCACGTCAACAAATATGCATTCATTCACACGTTGGCGCTTTTAAAACGCGACGCTTTTTATCAGGTTCGATTATAAGCGCTAGGCGGCGGACGTTAAGTCGTATCTACGTTAAAATAGCACGTCGGATTTTACAGCGACGCTTTTAAACTCGTGCGAATGAGGCCTTTTAAAGTAAGTAAGTAAACACTTTATTGTAAACAGGATAAAACACAAGTTACAACAATAACATTTGAGTACAAAGGCGGACTTATCCCTTTAAGGGATCTTTTCTGCTTTCGGAGCCGAGACAAATCCAACAAATCAAATATAAATAAAATCGGTCCAGCCGTTCTTCACTTATAAATGGTGTAACAAATATTACGACTAAGTAACTCAAAACAAAAGAACATAATAATTATGTCGATATGTATACATATGTGTAGAGCGTCAGCTTGACAGTTAGGTATGTACCTACATTGTCTCCAATGAAGTTTTTGTCAGCATTTTTGGTTTTGTTTTCGCAATGAGGTCTTTGGACGACCGGATAGCCTAGTGGTTAGAGTCCCTAACTATGAAGCTTGAGGTCCTGGGTTCGAATCCCGGTCGGGGCAGATGTTTGTATGATGAATACGAATATTTGTTCTTGGGTCTTGAATGTTTATTATGTATATAAGTATGTATTTATCTATATAAATATGTTTATCCGTTGTCTAGTACCCATAGTACAGGCTTTGCCTAGTTTGGGACTAGGTCAATTGGTGTCAAATTGTCCCATGATATTTATTTTTTATTTTTTTTATTAGAAAGGTGAACAATCTGGACATGAATGCTTATTGAAAAACTCTTTTTAAAAATATGTAATTACGTATAAAACCATAATAGCAATTATGTTTTGTAATTAATGGAAACGGAATGGTCCGTTTCGTGGTTCATTGAATGTAGACGATTTTAGTTGCGTCTCCCAAAATATACAAACATTTTGGTTTAGATAGGTTTTAATGTGATTTTACTTGATTTCCAGGAGAGAAGCCATATGCTTGCACCAAGTGTCACATGCGGTTCACCGCCAACCACAACCTCAAGGTCCACATGAAGGTGCACGGGGAGATGCTGATCGTCAAGAAAAACGCAGAGGCTGATCAAGTCTTTGAAGTTACTAAATTTGAATAGGTAGTGGTTTCAACTTCGTATGTGACATTTTGACGAAATCGGAATACTTACCTCATAATCATAAGATACACGGTCCAAGGTTGTTATTCCTGTTTAGTATAAATTGTCATAGGTATCAGGTTAAGGCACAGGCCCGTCGATTCTTTACTTAATATCCATTAAATGGAAATCTGAAGAATATTTTTTGTAGAAAAGGTGTAATAAATGTTATTTGAAAATAAAACACTGAATTTTTAGAAAACCGATTTATAAATAAATTTTACGAAATCATACTAATACATCTAGGTAAAAAGTAAACATATCACATACAAAAAGAAGTCTTTGGCAAGTACGGGAAGTACTATAAATTAAAAATATCAAACAATTAAATACTTAAGGTATAAAATGCTGCACGTGTGTGAAAACCGTATCATTTAGGTACTTATTATTTATGCTTATAATCTACTTAAAGTATGGGCGTTAATTACAGGCAAGGTCCATTGTAAATTATATCGCAATCCTTAATGCACTCACTCCATTGCGTGGCCTGTAGTAGATCAATAACACTGGCCTGTTCGCCATTTAAATGCTTTCAATGCAATTTAGTAGATGAACAAACGAGTCTTGACGCCGAAGATAAACGTCGCCAATCAAACGCTATTCACGCAAAGCTTTTAAGGTCGATAATTGCACCTTTAGGGCACTTTATACGCGCTGACTGAAGTCTTCCCTCTGCCTCGTTTGTTTGAGGATCTAAATTGGAATGACTTCATTATTTTAAGGGGTTTATACAAAGACATACATATAACATCGAGAACAGTAATGTATGGACATTTACAAGGTCGACAGCTGCCAAGTAGAGTTCCATTTTACATTGAATTTTTCCAGCATTTTTTAAAGACTCCCATAGACTTTTTTCCCATAGGCGCAAAACAGCGGGCTCGGCATAATCATCAAAATACCCAAAATAACCAATATTAAACGTAAATTTTATTCTAACTGTACATGGGCACCAAGGGTGCATTTCAAATAAGAAGGCTTTCTGCATCGCAATGAATTATACTTCAAAGTCGTTACCACATTTAACTGATCATATATTCACTTTCTCACGTTGCAATAAAGTTCACATACAGTCAGTTAATGGGTGGAGGCGTCTGTAGTATACCATGCATAAAAATATGCACAATGTTGCGTGCAAACTTTCCAATGAAGAAAGTTTTCACTTTTTCTTTAAACGCATAACATAGAGCAAAGGCGAACAGCTTGTCATCGGCTACGCGCTCCAGCGAACACGCTCCATGGCTCAAACAACAGGATTATAATACCTAAAGTAAAGACAATCAATCTTTCGAAGGCGTTTTTTGCTTTTGCCATTACTACAATTTGATAGAAACACGTGGGGAATTGACTGTCGATGGGTATTCCCTGCTGGAAGGAAATTTACAAAAGTCGTTACAATTATTTCAACACAAAGAATAAATTATTTTCTACCAGTCAGTATTACGCTATGTTAAACAAGAGCAAATATCACCCCTGAAGAAAACACTTAAAATATCAGGAACTAAGGAGTAAATTATAACATGGTTCTGTGTAAAAAAGGTCATATAAAAAAAATACTGATACATTTACGATTAATATTTCGTATTTTACCTACATTCTGTACAACTCTTATGTCTAAACTTCGACGAACAAATATTACGAATCAGGAATCAGTCGTCAGTCAGTCTAAGTACTTCAAGCTTATAACATGCAACTGTTTTTTTGGACCGTAAGTAACAATTTTACTATAGAATTTGTTTAAACAATGTAAACAAGCAACACACGATAAGTTACAACTTGTTTATTTATATTGAGCAGGGCGGGAAAGTCCCAGGGTGACCGGAATACCAGATGCCTATTGTATAATAAAATACCTACAAGCATAATATTACTGAAAGTCGATATAAAAAGTACTAATATTATTAGCTAGTAGGTACTTTATCATTCCAATGCGGTCCAAATCGTGTACGATACTTACCGCAATACACTCCATAAAATTGTCGAGAATCAAAACCTAAACTAGAGATGTAGCTCAATTAGCTCAATACGCGAACTAAATAAACTTACAACAAAATAGGGTTGTTTCCAATTATTTTTTTTTTCCAATTATTTCGCCTCGAAACGAGTTCAAATATGTGAAATTTACAAAATATTTGTTATTAGGTTTTGTTGGCGCCAAAAACGCCATTTGAACAACGCGTGACGTCACTGTGCGTAAACACATAGAAAGTATGTAACCAACACGTGTTTAGATGTGTCTACTAAAGGTGCCAGTGTTAACGGAATACATGCGTTTTGTTACAGCCAAGTATTCATAATCTACTATCACATCATTACCTCTAAAGCATTTGATGCTTGATAGTAAAAATATAAATTAATATTTTGCTATATGCTAACAATACTTTGTTAAAAAAACTATAGACCTTTTTCGCGAAATAATTTTGAGATTTCGATTTATTAGGTAAAAGTATTTAGTGTTACAACACGCACCGAACAGTTTAAACCTGTTAAATCGTGGGAATTTGCAGTGACGTCACCAACCTTTTCAACGACGTTTTGATTTGGGGTCACGTGACTCGTGTCAAAAAATATTTTTTATTAACTTATAGAAATGATTAAATTTATAGAAATATGCACATTAGTGGACCAAAAAAGTTAGTTTATCATGATCTTATAAACCAAAAGAATGTATTTGGCTATAATTGCACCCTTATGTTTGTAGGTGGAAACAACCCTATTCACAAGCGCGCTTTTTTTGTAGTCAGAATATACCAGTAGGTTAAAAATAATTCTAACAGATTTAGACATTGCTTTATAGGGAGTTGTAAGGATGAACGCTCAGCACAATCTTTTGGACATATAGGTTTGGCATTGTGGCAGAAAACATAATTAAAAAAAGTTATGATCATGAAATTAAGTGAATTAAATGAACATAAATGGAAGTGTTTCACCATTTCTGAAAATTCAACCCCCTAAAGGGCTGAAAACACGTTGGTAATACCTAGCACAAACTAGAAAATATATTTCGCCATTAGAACTATTGAGTACTAGAGTAGGTACTCTAACAAATTAGGCACAAACAAAAATGTGACTTGTATGTTTTGTTACTTTATAGGTTAATAAAACCGTTCCCGTACTGGGCTAAAGGAGGCATTGCGCTTTAGATGATCCCGGGAGCGCTCCCTACTGCCGGTTCTTCGTCAGCGATAAGTTGATCATATTTTATTGCACCATAAAATTAAAATACCTTCAATGGTATTTTTATTGGTACGTTATTGTACATTGTAATCAAGTTAAGTTTTACTATATTTGAACAAATAAATCATCACTTCAGAAGAATGACAGTTTTAGTGTGGTCAGTTTTTGATGAATTAATGTTTTAATTATGTTCAACAAGTAACTACTGTATAGTACTGTAAGTGTGTGTAGTTCTGTGTACTGTAAGTTGAGTTTTAATTAAATTATCGTTAAAAATAAAGGTCGCTATCAACCACGCTGAAATCTAGAAAATAAATGTAGATAACAAGCTCTTTCTTCGTAACTGTCTCATTTTTAATGTAATTACTGTTTTAGTGAATGAGCAGATTCACGTTTTTCAATGCGATTCCATAATGGTTTATGGTTTGTTATTGTCTCAATTTTTAACATTTTGTTGTAAACAAACAAAATTACCAGCTAAATATAATACAATTTATTTACGTAAGAAAGAAAAAAATACTTGGTTCATTCTTTAATCAAATAATTCTTTACGTACGTAACTGAATTAAGCACTATCAAAATGAATGTAAAATTTTTGCACAGATTGACATTTAGGTCTGTCATTATTCTGAAGTGAATTCAGAGTGAATTATTTATTCGACTTTACACTAGCATTGAACTCGCAAACGGCAATGTTTCTGTGCAAGAAATAGTTTCGTTTAAAATCTCTACCCTTATTAAAAAAACAACTATCTCATACATTACAAAATAAATTTCAATAACGGCATTGACGTGCTCCCGGGCCCCCAACGATGTCTTTAATTGGCTACCTATGCAACTCTAGCTATATCTCGTTACCGTATTGCGTGTTGGGTATCCTGACGACAGTGTCCTTGGTCCGATCGTCTATGAGGGAGGCGGAGCTATGTTTCTTTTTGGGGGCAAGCGGGGGGCCTTCGCAAGAGCTGCAATCGTCGACTTTGGAGCTGGAGCCGGCGACGCTGAGTTTCTTGAGGCTGTTGGTAGCCAGCGACCCGTTGGAGGCGTGCGGAGGGAGCAACGGCGCGCGCTCCGCCGGCTCGCGCGACCTACCGCACTCGCTGCTGCCCGATTCGGACGCTGCGCCTTCTGGACAACCGCCGCTTTGGATCCAGCCTTGTATTCTGTATAGAAAAATTGTTGTCGTAGTTATTTTTTGCGATATCAAGACAGATAAATGCTAAGGTTTCAATGTTTTCAATACAACTTTTAATGGAAGGATAGAGGATGACCACTTGGGTTCTGATGACATAAACCATTACGGTTTTACCATTCTCTACTTAAACATTATTATGACCAAGAACCGAACCACTGTTATGGCGTGTGCATAGCCAGTGCCTGATTTAATAGGTATAAGCTGAGGCGCCTACTATTTCAACAGTAGGTACCGTTTTGTAGTCAAATTATAATGTTATTGTGATTGACAAGGTCAGGAAATACGCAAAAAGTTGCAACCTTGTTGCCGAAAATACTATACTTGCTAAAAGAGCGAGGTTAAAAGCCACTAAAAAAAAACCTTGTTGCCGGCGTAATAAAGTCTATATTTCTGTAACTCTCAAATGTAAAGAAATCTTTGAACTCCACTATATATATACAAAGATGTGAGCTGTATACAAACTACTGAATAAATCTCTTTTATTAACCGACTTCAAAAAAAGGAGGAGGTTCTCAATTCGTTGTAACATTTTTTTTTAATACCTATGTTCCCCGATTACTCGAAGACGGCTGGACTGATTTCAAAAATTCTTTTTTTTTTAAAAGGGTATACTTTCTAGTTGGCCCCATTGTCACCAAGTCAGGATCTGATGATGGGATCCCAGGGAAATCGAGGGCAACCCTCAAATTTTATAGGTATGTATCATGTGTTTCATATATTTTCGAAAGCTATTCAAGTACTTGCGTCTGGTAGTCATCATCTCGTGTTGATGAGGTGATGATGGAAGGTACAACTCCTTAACGGTTAGGAGTTGGAGGATAATATTTTAAATATTAACTTATTTACTTACTTACTTATTAATTATATTAACGTAACTAAACACAGTGAAATAAAAAATCTTTTAACAAAAAGTAAAACCGCCTTCAAAAAAAACCGCAGTAAAAAAACATAAAATAGTCCCCAAAAAGCCATGAGTTTTATGGCCTAGCAGAAATATGAAGTCGGTGCGGTGCTAGCGGAATATTCTTGGAATAAAGCACTGATTTTACTTTCTTTTAAAAGATTTTTTAACAAAAAGTAAAATCGCTTCATATTTCTGCTAGGCCATAAAATTCATGGCTTTAAAGGATTATTTTATGTTTCATTTCTGAGGTTTTTTTTTAAAGGCGGTTTTATTTTCTATTTGACTCTTCAGCCAAACTGACGGGCCGAAACGCATCACAGTTGGCTATGTTAGACGGCTAGGTGGTGTTGTCGTTACCTGCTGACGATTTCCTCGAAGTTAGGCCTTCGCTGCGGCACGTGGCGCCAGCAGTCTCGCATGAGCGCATACATGGCGGGCGCGCAGGCGGCCGGCGCCGCCAGAAGCTCGCCGCCGCGCACCATCGCTATCACCTCCTGGTTGCTGTACCTACAACACCAGTTGGGGATTACAACCTTGGCATAGATACTTGAATTCAGATGTGCGCACGGCGCTATGTGTACTGAGCTTGTGTCTAAACAGCTTTATTTTGAGTGGCAGTAACGCGGCTGCGCACACACCGCCACACGCAGAAATGAGTTTGTCGAGGAAAAGTACCTACTGGGCCTCTGCCCATTAATTCTACATTTCTGAATACAAAATAACAAAAAAAAACTCACGAGACCATGCTTTTGCAAGAAGCTTTTGAAGATAAATTAAGGACCCTAGAAACAGGCTGTAGAGAGAAATATTTAGAATACAGTAGGTATTTGACTATTTTACTTACCCATAATATGGTTGAAGGCCATAACTGTAAATTTCCCACAGTACAACTCCATACGACCAAATGTCACTTTCGGTTGTGAATTTTCCATAAAGAATGGACTCTGGAGGCATCCATCTCACAGGCAGCAAGCTTTTTGATTGTACCTACAAGACAGAAGTTTTTGCTTACAAAATAAGTTTAGAGTATAATTATAATGTGATATTAAGAACCACTTGCAGGAAATTTTTTAATCTAGTTTAAAACCAGGTTTAAGCCTGACAGTTCTATACATTTTGACACAATTGAACTGGACTCAACACTAGTGCTAAAACTGGGTTTAATTTTTTGCTGCAAGAGGACATAAAAATGTGGTTCAAGTGTAGCAGTTACTTACTCTGTAATAATCTGAGCTGTAAATATCTCTTGACAGCCCAAAATCTGATATTTTTACAACAAAATCATCAGAGACTAAGCAGTTTCTGGCTGCCAAGTCTCTGTGCACATAATGGTGCGATGCTAGATACTGCATCCCGGAAGCAATGTTGTGTGCAATGCTGAGCAGGCGCATGGTTGGCAGCCCCTTGCCCGAGGGCGGCGCGCGCCCCATCAGGAACTCATGTAGGTCTCCGCGCGCCATGAACTCAAACAGCATGCACAGTGGCTCCTCCCTCAGTGCTACTCCCACTATGCACACAATATTATCATGTGTCAGTTCTGAAATCAAGTCTATTTCTCTTCTAAAATCAGCCTGTGTCTTAGCTGAAGCATTCTCTTTTAATGCTTTAACTGCAACATAGTGAGTCTCTCCATTTTTCTTAAGAGCCCCTTTGTAGACCTTTCCGAATGCGCCTTCACCTAATTCTTCTAAAAACTTTATTTGTGAAAGAGAGTACTGTGGTATACGTAGAATCCCATTGCCTCTCGTCGGCCTGGTCAGGTGTGGCTGATTATTCAAATTCTGATTTGTCAATAATTCACTCATCTCTATCGGGGAATTCAGTCTAGAATTCCCATAAATATTTTTATCAGCATTCGGCAAGTTGATATCTCTGATTGCAGCAGCATTGTTTTTGCTTTTGTTTTTGTAACATAAACAGACAATGAATCCTATGATGGTTAATGTAACAAGAAGGAAAATGATAACAATGTAGATCCAAATTTTATGGGCACACTTTGGTATGTCACATACTTGTTTTTCTGTTTTGCCCTCATTGTCAACAATGCACCATGGTTGTGATTTGATTCCATTCGGGTTCCTGCAGTAACTGTGGAGACCAGCCAACTCGGGGTGGTTTGATACCCGAACATGCAGCTGCTTAGACCACTCAATACAAGGCATTCCATTGCTAGCAACTTGAACTCTACCCAAATAACCACTGCCATTTTCCCAGTAGCATTCATCATCTGACACTAATGCTTCAAGCCCAATTTTGAGGCAGTCTTTGTCATTTTCAGGCAGGTCCTGGCACTCCTCTAATGTTATCTGCTGCCCGATGTGTGGGTGCCTCTTGGCAATGGCATACTCTTTCTGACACAGCTCATTCTCCAATATCTCACAATCCTGTTTACAAACACGTCTGAGAACTGTCGAATTGTAACGGTAATCAAATTGCACAGTTATATTCTTGTTCAACTCAGATAAAACCTCACCAGGCTGAGTAATCAATAGTTTTGCATCCCTGAAGAAGTTGTCATTAGTCACGAAAGGATCTCTGCATATGGGAAATGTTGAATAACAGAGACTTGGTACTGCATAGCCTTCACAATTGGAACTAATATCATGCGAGTACTTTGTCACCTGCATCGCTGTCATAAGCTTTTCGTCCTGGGTTGCCTGAGTTGTGTGATATGGGATGTATACAAACTGACCCCTGAGATGCTCAGCACACACATTGCCCACATACTCCTGGCAGATGGGCTCTAGACGGTTGGGCACAGTGGAGTTGGGGGCCACCGTCACATTGACATGCTGAGCTCTGATGTCCTGGGCTAACAGGTCAGGTGTGTTTCCTAAACTCATCTCTAACTGATTATTGATTTCACCACTTGGCAGTGATGCATATATTGGTATTTCAGCAGTTTCATCAGAATCTTTAATAATTTTTAACATTGTAGTTTGATTTTTTTCAAAACTCTGTCTTATTACACAGGTGTAATTACCTTCGTCACTCATATCTATATCTTTTATTCTTAAATTAGTGCCAATAGTACCATTACTCTTGTCCATTCTGTTGAATATTTTCACTGTAGTGGTGTTGACAATATTTTTATTGTCCTTTCGCCAGTACATTTTTACGTTTTTCATTAATCTCTGGAGGATGTGGTCGGGCGGGAGCTCCTTCAGAGACGTCTCCACACCTTCCTTGCTCTTGGTGTACGTTTCTACACGGGTGAAATTCATAATCGCCTCGCATCTTAGCCGTAAGTCAGATTTAAGGGGCTTCTTAATTACGCTAGGGAATGTTTTCGAGAAGTAGATGTCAAGTTTTATGTTCCACACTTTCTGTTCAGATGTCGTGTTTCCCTTCGTTGCCGATGGAGAATCAGCCTTTTCAGGATTCAAAGCATGACTCTCACTCGAAAACATGCACACAACAATAATCACACAAAAGTATTTCATGACTGTCACTTCCCATAACACTTTTTACAATGAATTCACTATTTGTATATTACTAGAAAATGTAAGTTTATGTAATATTATCACTCCCCACATTAGAACAAATTATTTTCCATACAAATATATGACTCATCCTTTCAATAACACAAGTTTTCTATAAACATTTCTGATTTCTCAGAAAGTCGATGCGTAAATGACTGACTGACTGACTAGAAACTGACTGAACTGAAAATCACAGACTAGACTATTTGAGATACTCTGAAAACGAAAGATATAGATAATAGGGGCTATCTATATCTATGTATCCATTCGTATATATTTTTTAACTTCGCGCTCTTGGCGCACTTAGCCAAACGGGGAAACGGAATTAAGAATGGAAAATGCGAAAGGATCGGAATTTAGAAAATAGGACGGACAAGATCAGGAAGGTTAAAATAAACAGATTGCTTACAATTATATATTGTTAGCGGATAGAAATGAATACAAGACTTTAAATATATACGTAGATTTATTATTTATGATAAGAAGGGGAGGAACGGATAAAGGAAACGGAACGCCAAGTAGTGACAGCTGATTTAGAAGGGACGAACGATCATAGAGTGGACAGGCGAAAAATATGTGATTAAGGTCAGCCACAGCTCCACATTCGCATGTAGAACTGTCCACTATTCGTAATCTTGCTAAATGCTCAGGTGTACAAACATGTCCCAATCTCATGCGTGATATCATGCTTGAAGCCGTTCTAGAAAGTGAGATTTTTGAAAACCAAGGTTTGACAGGGATTGTAGGTTGGATGTTACGATACCGCAAACCAGTCCTTACATCCGGAGCGGTCCAGAGTTGACTCCAAGCATCCATTAGGTATATCTTTGGCAGTGGTAAAAGATCCTCAGCAATATTTTTGTACGGGTTGAGATCCCCACAATCGATAGCTTCGCGAGCCAACCGGTCTACGCGCTCATTACCTTTGATACCCCTATGTCCCGGAATCCAAGCAAAGGAAATTAGATATCCATTCTGGTAACATTTAAATAGAAGACTTCGAATTTTGTAAATATATGGATTGTTAGATTTTGCTTTGAATGGAAATTTAGAAATAGACTGCAATGAGCTCATTGAATCTGTGAATATGATAGAGTTTCTAAGCTTCATTAAAACACAATATTCTACTGCTTTCAGGATGCCATAACACTCCCCAGTATACACTGAAGATTCTGGTGGCAGCTTTATTTTTTGAACTATGTCATATTGAGAGTGCAGTACACCAACACCCACACAACCATTGGGAGAGACCTTTGAAGCGTCTGTGTACACATGATGGGCATCATGAGCTTTGGTTTCAATGAAACTTAAAAACTGACGATTATGCTCGAGGTCATACTTGAAAATACCAATATTTAAAGCCACAGAAGGAACCAGAGTTAATGGTTCATATTCGTATTGAAAAATGGGAAGAGTTGAAGGGTTAAAAGTGGGAGCCAGAATAGATTTAAATCTTTGGAAGCTTTTAATTAAACAAGGAGAATTGTGTTTTCAGTAACTTGAACAAGATATCTGTAGAGTTAGTTGGGGCAAGATTGACCAAAGCTGATGATTAGTTACTTGAGCACAACAGAAAAGAAATCTGTTGCTGAGAAATTGACGCCGTAAGTCGAGGGGAGGATCCACACACTCCACCTGAAGCGCATTTATGGGACTGGACTTCATAGCACCACAAATAATTCTAAGAGCTTTAGACTGAACATCACATAATTTCTTAAGACCAGCAGCACTTCCAGGTTCTAGTAAAAAAGTCCCATAATCTAAAATACTTCTTATCAAAGCATTGTATAATAGTTTCAAGCAAAAGGGATGTGCACCCCACCATACCCCTGCTACACATCTTAGGATGTTAATGTTTTTTTCACATTTGGAAACTATATACTCACAATGAGCAAGACCTGACAGTTTGCTGTCTAATATGATGCCTAAAAATTTAATTTGATTTTTGATTGGAATGACATGACTACCAAATTTAACAGAAACTGGAGGTGGAAGACGTTTTCTTGTAAAAAAAACGACAGCACTTTTAGACACAGAGAGCTCTAAGCCATTGGAGTCTAACCACTTCTTCAATAAGCATAAGGAAGATATGAGACTATTACTAGCCCGTTCAATGGATAAGTCAGGTGAATACAATAGTAGATCATCAGCATACTGTAAAACTCTGACTGAACCATTTAAAGATGATTGTAAGTCAAATGTATAAATATTATATAGCAATGGGCTCAGTACAGAACCTTGTGGAAGTCCTCGCCACACCGAACGGGTAATTCGATTGTTGTCATCTAGAAGAATACTAATGGATCTTTCTGACAGTAAATTGATTATGAAGTTAATTAAAACTAAAGGAACACCTAACTTGTAAAGTTTATCTCTTAACACTGGCACTAAGACATTATCATGATGACAAACTGATGTCAAAGAATGCAGCCATCACTGACTCATTATTCGAAAATGCTAAACGAATATCAGATGTTATTATCACTAGGCTGTCATGACAAGAGTGACCTTTATGAAAGCCAAATTGACTTTGCGCCAATAGTTGCTTGCTTTCCATGAAAAACTCTAACCTGTTTTTAATCAAATGTTCTGCCACTTTGGCAAATACTGAAGAAAGTGCAATTGGGCGATAGGAGGAAACATCATCTGCAGGTTTACATGGCTTGAGTATAGGAATTACAATTTGAGATCTCCAAGCTTGTGGAACAATGCCAGTAAACATAGCTGTATTTATGATAGAAAGGTAATAAGAAAGAATATTTTCGCTGAAATTTGAAAGAAAAGAATATGGAACCCCATCCTCACCTGGTGCAGAATCTTTTAAATGATTTAAAATCCCTTTTAATTCTTCCATTCGAAAAGGAGAACCAAGACCAGATTGGGAAGAAGGACTACAAGGAATGGAAGAAGGCTGAAAAACATACTCTTCAGGAACTGATGCAGGAGCTAAGCGATCCATAAATTGTTGAGCAAGGTTAGGAGAAAGAATCTGCCTAGGAGTATCATTAAATGCAGATCTAAACCTTTTTACATTATTCCATACTAAAGAAGGTTTTACATTGGGAGAAAGTGACGAGCAGAATTGCTTCCATCCTTCATATTTTTTCTTGCGCAACAACTTTTTAGTATCTCGTGCAACCTGCATGTAGGATTCAAAGTTTTCATTTGTCATAGTTTGACGATAACGTTTTTCAGCCTCCTTTCGTTTTTTAATCGACTCCGAACATTCAAAATCCCACCAAGGTGGAGAAGGAATTTTACCTAATGCACTATTTTTGACAGGAAAATTTTCATCAGCTGCTTCGGTAATGATCTTCGCAAGGGCACCTGAGGAACTAACTACATCTCCTTCAGCTGTACTAGGAAGATTTGATATTTTCATTTCCACACAGTTCTGAAACGCTTTCCAATCTACATTACTTAAATTATACTTGAGTCTGGGACTAGGCTTTGGATATGATGGAATACAAGAAGGAAATTGAATTAAAATTGGAAAGTGATCACTGCCATATGTTGAATCTAATGTAAACCAAGATAAAGATGATGAAAGTTGAGCAGAACAAATAGATAAGTCCACAACGCTAACTGCCTCCAAGGGGCCAGTACGCCTAGTGGGGTAGCCAGTATTGAGAACACATAAATGATGACTATCTAGAATGTCTAACATTTGCCATAGTAACTAGAGACGGAACTACCCCAAGAACGATGCTGAGAATTGAAATCACCTAGAATCAAGATAGATTTTGGAAGGGCAGATATTATTTGTTCCAGCTCATGAAAAATTATTGATGATGGATGAGGAATATATACAGAGATGATACAAATATTATTTACAATGGCAGCAACGATGGACCAGTCATCATAACTGTGTGATGGAGTAGTTATTTGCGAAAAATCTATACAATTCCTGATGAGTAAAGCCACTCCACCATACCCATCAGGACGATCCTCACGGAGACATGAATAGCCAGGGAGTCTTAAAAGAGCTCCAGGCTTAAGCCATGTCTCCGAGAGGGCAAAAACGAAAGGATTAAACTTATTTATAAGATAGATTAGGTCTTGTTTTTTACTAATTACACTTCGATAGTTCCACTGAACTAGCTTATCCATTTTGTATTAAGGTAGCAGCAACTGCTTCAAGCAAGGGGGCAACGTGGGACGATGAGACAAGGTTAGATTTGGTCAACAAAGTAATCAAAGCAATTATAGCCTCAGCCACAGCCTGAGTTTGAGATTCAGAATTGTTTGAATCCTTGAGCGCACAACCATTTGTTGGAGGTGGAATAGCATATTCTTTTAACAAGGCATTATGGGCAGCTTGATCATAACCTTTACTAGTTCTAATTGTAGGGCCATGGGGCTTAGCAAATACTGTTCTTTTGTAAGATTGATTAGTTGTTTTGTGCGGTTCCATTTCCAACACTATTACGATATGATTGGTGTGTTGCAGGTTGATGAGGAGAAGTATTTGGCTGGAAAAGAACATCTGCAAATGATTTGGATACTGGAGGATGAAGCTTTACAGCTTCTCCATATGAGATGCAGCTATTGGCCATAGTTACTTTGATATCCCTTTGTCTTTTGTGTTCCGGGCATGATTTACTGATGGCAAAATGAGATCCATTACACATAAAACAAAAGGCATTGTCCTCATCAACAGATGTTGTCCACACTTGTAGCACTGGGGTTTTGACCTACAATTTGTTTTGGTGAGGCCAAACTTACAGCAGCTAAAACATTGTATTGTAGGAAAAATTTACAGTTCTACAGGAATAGAATTGTAGCATGAAAACACTCGTTTTGGAAGCTGCTGACCATCGAAAGTTAAAACAACAGTTTCTGAGGGTTGCCAGATGACCGAGCCGTTTATAAGTACCCTTCGATTAAGACGCCTGACCTTGACCACTTTTCCACACCCAATGGGCACAGAAATGTTGGCCAAAATCTCATCGTCCGACCATTGAACAGGAATCCCACGTACCAAGCCCATGCGTGTTATTGAGAATGATGGAATGTATGCCATCAGATTCTCCCCGTCTCAGCGAGTATCTTTAATAAAAGCATTAGCGTTCGTAGCCTTGCTGAAAGCCATTGAAATTCGAGTCCTGCCAATACGTTTAACACTGCCATTGATAATGTTCTCAAACCTATTTTTTATTAAAAAATTTCCGAACGCCACTGGATGTAACGACGAATTTGTTTCCACTTTAATTGTACGTGAATTATGTACGGGCTAACATCAGAATGCACGAATAAATCCCTGCTAATCCCTGGTGTTTCATTTGTTTTAACAGTCTCTTGTTTTTTCGCAACTATGGGAGATGACTCGAAAACTTTCAGAGCAATCGCATTCATAGTTTCCGCCATTATTTCTTTTCCGTTTTTTGTTACAATGTTTGCACACTTTATTAGTTTTTAATATGCGTTTACGGTCGCTTCTGCTACCAGTAGTAGAAGCGTCCGTGTCTAAACTGGATTCGTCTATTTCAATATTGCATGCAACCTGGAGGTTTGCACCTCCAGGGTCCGGTGGTTCTTTATCCCCCATGGGGGAGAAATAATTATAAAAACTCGCCTACAACGACGAAATTTATGACACTACACAAATATAAATATTAACTACAAATAGGTGAATCAAAATAGATACAATATCACTACCTAACTGATCTTTTAACTAATTTTTAAAAATATTAAAATAAAAACCCAGAAAACACAACCGCCGCGTTTCACGTTTCCCGCGCTTTTTCATCCATTCGTATATCTATCTATTAATGCATCCATTCGTTCTTATATATACGTAGACAGAGAAAGAGATAGACCGCTAGACATTTCTTATTCACTCGCACACAAAAAGGACGGCTTAATATACATTATTCATGGCGAAAGAGACAAAGATATCTATTTTCTGTCCCTCATCGTATGGCCGGGTTTTTCAAGGTTGCGCTTCGCAATGCTCAAACAAACTTTGACGTTTGTCGGAAGGAGCGGAAGCAGTTAATTGATTTTCACGCTTAAAAGTTGAAATTGTAAAATATTTCGTGATTTACTTGCGCTAAAAAGTGGCCGGCTTGTTTAATTAAAGTTTGGATTTGTTCAATGACTAATGTAGTTATATTTTTATGGTTGTTAACTATGTGCGTTACATTTTTGTTAAATTAGTTACATTTCGGCTATATTTCTGATAATTTTGCTTTATAACCTCAAAGATTAGTGTTGCTAGTTTCTAGAATAAAAATTTACCCCACAATAGGGTAATTCGTAATATAGGGTGGTAGGACCTTGTGCAAGGTCTTCCTCGCTAATCTTACTCGCTAATCCTGCCGGTAAGCAGCAGTGCTTGCACTGTTGTGTTCCGGTGTGGAGAGTAAGACAGCCGGTGTAATTATGGGCACAAGAGACATTTCATCTTAGCTCTCTAGGTTGGCAACGCATCTGTGAGCCCTTCGGGGTTGTGGGTGTCTATGGGCAGTGGTGATCACTTACCATCAGGTGACCCACTTGCTCGTTTGCCTTCCTCGTCGTATAAAAAAAAAAATCAAATAATTCATTTTCTTTATGAAAATTTCAGATTTCCCGGTACTTTGCGCGGTATTCACATTTACAATTTGACGATTGAGTAGACAGGTATTTATTTAATGTTAGGGCTAATTATGGCTGTAATGTCGCAATAATAGTAGTTTATGCAACTGTTACATAACGAGGGTGCTTTAAGTCCTAATTTGGTGCTAAGTATTTTAGAGTTGCAGACATTTCTTTATCTACACAGATATTATAAAAGTACTATAGAAGAGGGGTTCAGAAGCCGGAGGCATATCATACCTGTTACGAATTTGACTGTTTTTTAAGGTTTCGCATCTCAAAAGGAAAAACGGAACCCATATAGAATCATCAATGGTCTTGACAGACAGACAGACCGACAACAAATCCGTCTGTCTGTCTGTCTGTCAAGACCCTTTTTCTCTAGAACGCGTGGAGGTAGCATGCTGAAATTAATATAAAATAATTTATTGAATCAGGCGTTACTTTGCGGAGGTGCATATTTATGAACTAAAAACAATGACTTTGCTCACCCGCGACCACTAATGACAAATAGTTTTATCTGTGCGGCAAATGGATGTTTCCATGCACTACCTCCGCCTCCAACCTGCAGTTTGCAACATGAAGTTTGATGTCGTTATGAGTTTTAAATTTGGAATATCTACAAAAACCAACACAATTTACAAAAAAAAAAACCGGACAAGTGCGAGTCGGACTCGCGCACGAGGGTTCCGTAGAAAGATTTTAACGCTTTTCCCCAATGTTTTAAGTTGTCCATTGTTAGCAGAGCCCTGCTCCTAAGTAAAATGTAGCAGTGCAGTGTGGTGCACTGTGGTGGTGGTGTGGTGTGGTGGAGTGGTGGTGGTGTGGTGGTGGTGGTGTGGTGTCATCATAGGCCAGTAGCAGTGCTGTGTGCACCTGCAAAGGTTTTTGAATCTGCGATACAGCGATCTCTACAAGAACAGGTCAATTCCCAGTTGGCAGATGCACAATATGGCTTTCGAGCAGGTCGCAGTACAACGGGGAACCTACTGCAGCTGATGACTCAAGTAATTCCAGTAGTTGATGCCGGTGGTCAAGTAGATGTCATGTACTTTAATTTCAAAAAAGCGTTCGATATGGTAGACAACGACATCTTACTGCGGAAGCTAGCGGACGCGGGGTGTACTCCGCACACGCTTGCATTTTTTGCCAACTACGAGGGCTGTTTGATAAGTACCCGTTTTCTAAATATATTAATATCACTGACTTCAAATAAGTATACCACCCTTTTAAGCCATTTTTCAGAGGCGGAAAAAAAAATGGCATTCTTTTGTTTTTTTTTCTCATTTGACAACGATTCAGTGAAGGCGTGAACTTAAAATTGTTAAAATGGAGAAAGAACAGTATCGGCCTGTAATTAGATTCTTATTTTTGGAAGGAAAAACATGTGATGAAATAAAAGTAAAAATGCAAGCGGTTTACCATGAATGTGCTCCTATGACAACCGTCAGATATTGGTATAACGAGTTTAAGCGGGGGAGAACAACCGTCTTTGATGAGGATCGCCCAGGCCGGCCAGTTGAGGTGACTACAGGCGATATGGTTAAGAAAATTGAAAAGATCGTTTTAGCCGACCGCCGAATTAAACTTCGAGAAATCGTTGATGCTGTAAACGTTTCAATGAGAGGGTACAACACGTATTAGAAGGAAAATTGGGTATGAAGAAAGTATCGGCGAGGTGGGTGCCGCGTTTACTCACGGAGGAGCAAAAACGGAACCGACTGACTACTTCGGAGCAGTGTTTGGCCGTGTTCAAACGTAACCCGAAGGAGTTTCTGCGTCGTTTCGTGACCGTGGACGAAACGTGGGTCCACCACTACACCCCGGAAATGAAAGAGCAGTCGAAGCAGTGGATTTTACCGGGTGAACCTGCTCCAAAGAAAGCAAAAACCGTCCCATCGGCTGGAAAGGTCATGGCGACCGTTTTTTGGAATTCGCTGGGTATTATACATATTGACTATTTAGAAAAGGGAAAACAATAACAGGGCAGTACTATGCCAATTTATTGGATGAATGTTGAATTACAAACGGCCCCATTTAAAAAAGAAAAAAAGTAGTGTTTCATCACGACAACGCCCCGGCTCATTCGTCCAGAGTTGTGACGGCTAAATTAGCACAGTTACGCTACGAACTATTGTCTCACCCCCCGTATTCTCCAGATTTGGCCCCATGCGATTTCTTTTTGTTTCGCAACCTAAAAAATGGCTCGGTGGCAAGCGATTTATATCAAATGACGAAGTCATTGCCGCCACAGAGGCCTATTTTAATGACTTTCCAAAATCATACTTTTTGCATGGTTTATTGAAGCTTGAGTATAGGTGGAACAAATGTATAGAGTTAAAAGGTGACTACGTAGAAAAATAAATGCATATATACAAAAAAAAATGTTTTTTTTTTCATAAACGGGTACTTATCAAACAGCCCTCGTATGTGCGGGATAGACGCCAATTCGTTGATTGTGCTGGGTACCGGTCTGAACCCTATTAGACGAGATCGGGAGTCAGTCAGGGCAGTAATTTGGGACCATTAACATTTGTGTTGATGATTAATGATCTCCCTGAGGTAGTGCGGGATTCAAAATGTTTGCTATTTGCCGACGATTTAAAGCTGGTACGAGAAATCAGGGATGTATCGGACTGTCGCGCTCTGCAGGGGGATATTGATCGGGTCGTGCGATGGAGTCTCGAAAATAAACTTCACTTTAATGTGTCCAAGCAGAAATATGAAGTCGTTGCTTCATTCCAAGAATGTTCCGCTAGCACCGCACCGACTTCATTATTTCTGCTAGGCCATAAGACTCATGGCTTTTTGGGGATTATTTTATGTATTTTTTCTGAGGTTTTTTTTGAAGGCGGTTTTTTTAAACAACGTGAATAGCAAAAAGGTCCTGCCGTCTTCTGATAGACACATTCGAATAAAGCGTTTACTTACTTAGGTACTTGAAAATATATCTATAGGTAGGTACATAAGCATAGAACGAATATTTATTTTAAGTATTTTCACAAATAAGGGTCAAATTAACTCCACTAACTTGTTTCCGACTTGTTTGTGATGTAGATAGATATAGGACTTAGTATTTTGGTAATATACCTCCTTACCTACGATGTCAATCCCGTTAGAATAAAAACAAAGGTTTTTTTTATTAAGCCTTTATCTCAATTTAGAATGACATTGTTTGAACTTGCGATGTTTAGATTTGTGATGCATGGGTAAATTCAGGGTCGTTAGTCGGGGTGCTAGTCTTGTTCCTCCTCCAGCTCTTCCTTGAGCACCAAGCCTCCGAGCAGGTTGGAGTCCGGCGGCAGCCACTCGCAGCTCGTGTCTTCTGACGAGCATGCCTGGAATTAATTTATAGTATACAGCCGCGATTTGAACCTGGAATTCGGTGACCAATCCAAATGGGTCAGTAGGGGGAAGTCAGAACCTGTAAGAGATAGGGAAATTTGTTTTTAGAAACCATGGCGTCGATTTTAGATTGAATAAAAATGGCATTCAAAGCATAGTGAAATAAACGGATCACTTACGTAGGTTAGGTACCTATGTGTCGGGCTAAACTTACGTAATATACGTGAGTGACCCGTTTATTTCACTATGATTGAGTATCACGGCAGTTTCATATTCAAAATGGCATAATTTTTTTTTAACTCATTCATACCGGGAAGCGAACCCGGTCAAAATCTCTGTACCTAAGCAATGTTATAAATTTTGCAAGTTAATTCGTTGTTACTGTTGATGATTGATGATTATGTATGAGAGTTAAAAAAAATGCCATTTATGTTAAATCTAAAATTATGACACCATGGTTCCTAAGAACAGATTTCTCTATCTCTTATGGTTTCTAACTTCTCCCTACTGACTCATTTGGATTGATCACCCTGTGGGCTACCAACACTACCTTATTTATAAATCACTTGATACCTGGCACTTGCAAGTGGTAGCTTCGATGTAGTGGTAGAGGTCGGTGCCAGGCTCGACGCCGGGATCGCAGTTCTTCAGTTTAGCGGAGGCGTGCTTGCGATCGCCGTGCACACAAACCGGGTGGTGAGACTCCTTGTAGGGGAATCGCCAGTCTGATATCTACCAACAAATAAACCGTAAAACTTTGAGTTCGACAAGCAGTGGGCGAGGCGTTTACTTGAACTGCGTCACTGGTGTCTTTAAACGTTTTTCAAATTTCTCCGGCGCAGAGGCCGAGTTCTCGGTGTTACCTATTCAGATCAACCATTTTTGTAACATTGTATTCAAAATCAACGGTAAGTACCTGAGTGAAATCTTGAAAGCACTCAGAATTGGGGCTTTGCAATCAAAGCCCACTGGGCTCACAGGTAGGTAAAGTATAACAAACACTGGTAAATAAACAAGATGTTAACGCAGGACAATACGACCGATGCTTCCAAGTAAAAGAGGAATTGAATTTCTGGCAGAGGCGCGTGATCTTCAGAACGCTTTCAGTACCTCATAGGACAGACAGTAGCCCCAACAAGATTGGATCTTCACGTCATCCCAGCACCGTCGTCCCGTGAAGTCCGTCTGCATGGCTTTGTGGACATGCCGACGCAGCCTGCACCGCGCCCGGGCCCCCTCGATGCACAGCATAGCACAACAAAACAGCACCAGTGCCACCGACGCCGTACTTAGCTTCGGTGACATCTTAAAAAAAAAACACGTTAGTTGTTTAATACCTACCTCAAAAGGAAAAAAAAACTGAACCCTTTAAGGATCACTTCTTTGTCTGTCGGTCTATTCTATCTGTTAAAATCAACACCAACAAGGTACTTCCTCTTGTCCTACTTAGATACATAAAATACAGGCTGCGAGACCCTGTTCCTTGCAAAATTTCTCACAGCACTAGTAAAGATCTGAAGATCTTGCGCCATTATATGCAAATATACAGTCCAACTCACACTTGGCCGTTTTTTGAAGTCTATTGTTTATTTAACTTATTTAAAGCTGTAGGCAGAGTAGAGACCTTATCGTTTGCTCTGCTAGGAGACTTGTGACTTGATTCTCCACGAAACGGTTTTATAAAGCGGCGAATGGACGTCAAGACATTTCTCGCCTGAGTTCACAGGACGACAATGGTGTACGATACATTAGCTCTACGACGACTGCCCCATTAAATTCTGGATAAAAATACCATTCTGTGAATAAATTTGAATACCTATTAATTCTTCTTTTCAGTAAAACGTGCATAGAGGTGGCGTTTTACGCTCAAGTATTGCTGTTTTTAGGGTTCCGAGCCAAAATGGCAAAAACGGAACCCCTATAGTTTCGTCATGCCCGTCGGTCCGTCCGTCTGTGGCGAGACGTAAACACCACGTCACGTGTCACGTGTTTACGTCTCGCCACCGGCGTGGCGTGTGCTCCCAGAGGAAGGACTACGGATTAGTCCGAAACATGTCAAGCTATACTCGACTGACATACGTGAGTGATCCGTTTATTTCACTATGATGGCTATACTTATAAGGAACCTTATCCTGAGCATGGAGCCTGGGCGACCTGAGCGTGTTCGACACGCTCTTTGGCCGGTTATTTTTTACGACCTTTTATTTGCATATTATAAATGTATAAAATTTTATTTTAATTTACGCACACTACGCGCCGCTGAGTCGTACGATCTCAGAGAAAGGACTACGAATAGTCCGAAACACGTCGAGCTAAACTCGATTTATATACGTGAGTGATCCGTTTTATTTCACTATGATTGAGTCTCACGGTATTTTCAAGTTAAGTAATATCGTAATATCCATGGTACCGCAGTGCCACATCGCTCGCAGTGCCGTTTCGGTAAGGCAAAAGAACGCATTAGAGATAAAAATAAGACTGATTTATAAACAACAGGCAAAAGAGCTTACTAAATAACGAGATTTCGAGAGAAAGTAAAGACCCAAAAAAGTCATTAAGAGCGGTGGCGCAGAGCAAATTGGCTCGTTTACGCGGAGTCTCTGCGGTCAACAAATTCAAAGTTGGACTAATTACGCGTCGCGTATCTTATCCCTGTTAGGAGCGCGTAAATCTTCAACTTGATGATCCCTAAATAAACAACGGATCAAAGTTCCTAAGCAGATTACGAATTAAGTGGAGAGTTGACGACAGGCACACGGCCGAGCCGACTGTGTAAACGGTATATTACTTACCTACTTACCTTTAGGAATGTATGTAATTACAATTATTACGCATCGGTATAATATTTGTAGCATTTAGGTGTACGAACAGACTTTTTTGGATTTTGTTAACATCATTGAATATGTTAAAAACATTTTCGGTAAGTAAGCATTAGGTATTATTATAAAGTTTTAGACGAGTCAAATTTTTAGAAAAGTTGCTCATAGGTAAATTCTACTGAGTACGAGATTACCGATGAGTAATAATTATCAATTTAATTAATAATACTTATAGGCACGACTACCTCTTATCGCTGTTTTAGATCTAAATCCTAAATCTGGTATGCATTTGAGAATTTTTCAGACACTTTAGGTAGGTATAATAGTCGACTAAGTGGATACTCCTGTTTAGCGCTACCGTCCGTTAATTTTACCTTAGTTGTGGTCCAACTTCTGGCATTCCCGTTACAATACTTACTTAATAGGCTAGCTAAAACGCGCTAGGTCTTGGCAGTTTTATTCCATCCAATTCCTGCTTGTAAGTAAGCTAAATGTAATAATCGGTTAGTTTCAGTGCCCTAAGCACGACTTGTGGAATCCTGCGTCACGTAAAATCGAATAGTTAACTATAACGAGTTTGTATGACGTTTGGAACAGCGCCCGCCCGTGAGCGTATTTGGAACTAAAATTTAGTATGAGATTTCTCGATCTCGATACGATAACCGTAACGAAACGCAGGATTCGACAAGTCGTGCTTAGGGCACTGAGACTGGCAAGAGCAAGAGGCAGAAGGCATATCTTGAGCAGGGATAAAAATAAATAAATCCACAATTTTGATCTTCTACTTCCGCTTTTTGTATACTTAGTACCTACCTATGGCTATCTACTTAAGTACTCGACCAATCGCATTGATAAATGTTTAAATGGAAAATTAAGGTTCTTCTCAGTTACTTGTACTATTATGTGTTCTGTGTCAGTACCTATCTAATAAGTGTGAGTCATTAGCGAGCAGGCGGCCGGCCATACAAATTCTGGCCATTCGTCATTTGCTGCAGTTTATACGGCATTGTGCTCCGCCATATTCGTGGATCCTTACGTATCAACAAGGGCCTGTCAGCGCACAAGAAAGCGGCTAATTGTATCAATTGTTAACTGTGCGCTGCAAGATTTTAGTAGTTAGGTGGGTGTGAAAAATCATAATGCTGTGTTGTATGTAAGGACGATTGGGCAAAATGGTTAATGTGGGGACTTAGGCCATTTTGCCCGAGCGTCAAAACAAATTAAGACCAACATAAAATAGTCGTTATAAGATTAAGGGAAGCAAAGGTTGTAGGTATGTCAGGATCGTAGCAAGTGGAAGTCCGTATGGTCTCTGCCTATCCTTCTGGGAAACAGGCGTGACTGTATGTACGTATAAAATAAATTAAGTACTTAATGAAATTAATCACCTTACTACTCGGCGTCCACACGTGTCAGACAGGCTGCGCTTGTGAGATAAATGTTTTCATGCAGGTTCCACCAAATTAAAGGAAACCCTACGAAATAAGTTGAACAATTACTTTTTTAACCGACTTCAAAAAAAGGAGGAGGTTATTTTTTTACACCTGCACGGAGAAAGCTTATGTTCTTTATCAAGTTGACAGGATGTCTTTTATCCTTTTCCTCTGGCACCAAAAACGTCTCGCTCCTTGTCATTCCTTAAAAGGCATTAGCAATTGTAAATGGCGCAGTAGGAGCACTATACATATACCTACAGGCCCTAAGTCCTAGTTGTTATGGTGCTACCTTAATGGGATCAGCGATTAGCCACGCTTGCGCAACAGTGTCATGATCAATTTGCGGGCATACCTACGATTATGGTAATGCATGGGCTAAGTAGGTAATAGTAATATAGGTCCTTAACCGGCATACCCTTCGGGTCGGACCAAGCTGCAAACAATCGCTTCTGTTTTGGTAACGTGAAAGTTGTTGATGACAGCATGAGCCAACTACAAGGAAACTAGATTGAATGCGTTAGTACTTACATTATTTTGATTGTACAGGCGAAGGGTCAGTAAATTGAGGGAAAAATAATAAGTTTCTACCTCTACGTTAAGTTTTACTATGTTTGTCTTTATTTATAAATAATTTTTGAAACATGATACCTATCTAAAATGAATAAAATGCATTGTATTTCAACTTATAAAGTAACTGTAAAATAAATGTATAGTTGTTATAACCGTTGCGCAATTAAATACTTACCTAATTTTTTTTTGTGATTTTTAGGTTTCCGCATCTCAAAAAGAAAAACGAAACACTTACAGAATCACTTTGTTGTCCGTCTGTCTGTCTATCTGTCAAGACCCTTTTTCTTCGGAACGCGAGGAGGAAACTTGAAATTTTGCATGATTGCATGAAGGTAGCTTTTATAGCACAGCCAATGAAAATAAATCAGTTTTTTTTAAATATCTGTCTGTATAATGTCAATGACCAATGTAAGTGACCCCACACTACATAGGTATAACCGAATTTTTCTTAGGAGCAGGGCTCTGTTAACACCAAATACCTAACTTAAAACGTTCGGGAAAAGCGGGAAAAATCTCCAAGACTCGTCGATACCTACAAATTGACCCGTTTTATATGAGGGGGAAAACAAGCAGGCGCGTCATCTGATGGAAAGCAATCACTACAGCCCATGGACACCTGCAACACAAGGGGCGTTTTCGCAATGTTAAAGTCCCTGTAGCTAGGTACTTTGGGTAGCGGTCACTTGCGGTAGCTCAATTATTTGGTAGCTTTAAAATTGACCCCGGCGCGACGTAAGGCAAATAGGAAAATAGGTACCTCTAACTAGTTAAAACGTAACACATAGGTATAATATCTTTAAACATAACTCGTAGAGACGTGCTAAGTTTAAATTTGTTTTAATATAATAAAAGTGAAAACATTCCAACTAAAAGTGCATAATAAACTTGGTATTTTTACTGTGGCGACTGTGGACTTAAAGGAAAAAAATTACGCAGTATAAAAATAACGATTTTCAATGACGATTAAAATAAATCGTCTAAGTATAAAAACGTCTTCGTCTAATCAAGTCGAAATATAATGCCTTTATATTATTCGACTGTACTTTTATTTATGTACTGTCTTAAATTTTGGTGTTTTTCGAATATCGTGTATACCTACTTAGTCATCTTTATTAATTCATGCCCTCAGCCTGCAGTAAACGACAAACCGAGTAGAAAATAAAATAAATCATAGTTATCGTAATAAACCGAAGTTTCTTTTCTAATGTTAAGCTACAGGGCGAATGTGCAGAGTGTGTATTACCGCTTGTAAGGGAACTATCACAATTTTCGTAGAATAAGTTTAGGAAGTGGCGGGGCTCTCGCAGTTTACTTTGAGACAGGCATTCGGCTTAACACCACGCGCTCGTTCCGCGTCTTTTGCATTGAAATTCGCGCTAAAGGATTGCAATTAGAACTTTATAGTTTCAAAACACGCTTTAAATATACACGAAGTCGTAATTTAGTGACAGATTTTTAACGAAGTGAGTGTGAGTGAAGTGACTTGTTTTGATTTTCGGGTCTGGGTTTTTCTGAAATTTAACAGTTTATTTTTACAAGCTTTTATTTAGTTCCCAGTGGTGTCACCTGTTCCAAGGTTTATGTGTAAATAATTAAATGTTAAAGGCCCAACTTCCAGTGGTGTCTGGTTGGATTGACATTAATATTTGATATATGGATAATTATTGTGGGTTGATGGATGCAGTAGATAGCGGAAGTACAGTCAGCAAAAAAAGCTTGTTAATTTTTTTTTTAACACTTACGTATTGTTTTCATGAAACAGACGACAAATTAATGAACCAGGGGAATACCTGCTGGTAATATGACCGGGGTTGTAATTTATTCACAGACAAATCTATATGTCGCTCTTTTGACATACATCTATATTTTTATCAGTTATGCTACGTCTACTTATTGTTTAACTTTCTGAAATGTTATTTACTTTACTTTATTTATAGCGCTACTATGTACATAAGTGTTGTTTATAAATAAGGTCATCGTGTTGATGAATTTAGTTACTAATTCCACATTTAAGTTACGAGTATGCTAAATTAATTCCTGTATTCTCAATTACCATAATTTAAGTAACTTCATTATTTTGATTGGTTCAAAACACTAAATAATTCAGCGCGGGCGTCAATCGGGGACGATTAGTTTTTAAATCGACGTTAAATATTTGATGCCTTCTCGTCTGCCCTGGGCTGGGTTGAAGGCTTTTCCGATTTCCGATTCCGATACCCACGTTATTTCGGTTCCAATTTTATGTATTAGGCCGCGTTCACACCAACGTATGGTCAGCGCGTTAAAAAAAAGCGCTTCGACTAGACGAATGAACCAGCAGTAGGTAAAGTGAGACGAATACATAAGAGTATATTATAATTAAGTTATACATATAGAACTTACTTAGTTTGTAGATTTTTTCTCGCTTGTCTGCTATTGTTAAAACTACGTTCGTGCTCTTCATGCACTGAGTTCTTTGATCGTCTTTTGGTACTAAAATTTAATACGAATTTTCTCGATGGCATACGATAACGTTATTATTATTACTCGATTAGGTACGTTTACGTAGGATTGTGCTCGGGCGTCTGTACGTTTGGTGTGAACGCGCTCTTACTGTAACGAATCCTAAATTAAGGTCCGTAAAATTGCTGAAACAAAGGTTCGGCACGTTGAAGCTTAACGCTCTATCTAACATTTTTAGTTGTAACGAAATAAGTGGAATGACTTTTATTACCTTTGAATAATAATTATCACTACACACCTCGGCTAGAAAGATTTAGTTATTCATCTTTAGTTATTCGTAAAGAAAGAAGATCGGGACGCGTGGAGGTATGGGGGGAGGCCTTTGCCCAGCAGTGGGACATTTCATCAGGCTTATGAAATAATAATACATAGTTATTTGAATTCGTCATTCAACTAGTTATGTTCTGCGATCGGAGCGAACAAGGGACTTTAAACTGAGCACTAAGAACAATTTAACTAAGTTAGGCTGTTAGGCCATCAAATAAGTAGTTAATTATACCAAATATTATAATGTTCTAGTCAGAAGCAACTTGAACTGTTACCTCGATATTTTTCATCACTGTAAAACCAATTAAGATCAGCAGACAGCCTTTCAGGCACTCTCTGTGGCTTTATTGGTTTGGTCTGCAGAGGAACCGCATATATTAATATACTTAATAGTATTTCATAGAAGTTATATGACGAACTTAATTTTATCTAAACATTAATTCCCTTGGATCCAAAAATATTGAGTAAAATACATGAACAATTGAACAGATGGAACGCGATGTGAATCCCGCACAATAGTAGGAGGCTCGGCGTGAAAATAATGCTCCTGGGCATGCTCGTCACAGCGGCTGCGCTCCTGGCAGCCGCCTTGGGTAAGTATCGCTGCATCGCATTACATAACTACGTAATGGGGTAAGTACGTCTGTAATTATCGTCGAGTGAATGGAAAGAAACAATCGGTGGGTGAACTCTGACTGCGTTGGGATCCGATTTTACAAATCACACCTGTGAAAAATGAAAAGACCATTCCATTTGTGAGATTCGAGTCGAGTATAAATTTTCAAATTATATTTTCACAGGAGTGGTTTGTAATCGCGATCGGGGGTTCCAGTGATCGTTTGATCACTACCTACTACCATTTTTTTTAATTTTTGTTATATAAAAAAATGTCTAAACTAATACGCCTAAGTAAACCTATTTTTTTTAACTCCATCCAGTGTCTTCATTGCCAGCTTGTGGCCCCTTCATAGTACTTAAAGTTTGTCAGGAAGAATAATAGTAAATGAGAATTGTTAAGAATTTATGAAGGTTCCCATAAATAGGTAATAAGGTAGGTACTTAAGTATTTATTGGTTGCTGCCGAATGTAAATACCTAATAAGCTCTTATTCCCTGCGATACTCTCTAGTTTTCGATTAATAAATAATCTATACTTATAAAACAGTACCGTGACTGACTGACTGATAGACAACGCACAGCCCAAACCACTGGACCTAGAGACTTGAAAATTTTCAGACATATGTACCTTGAGTATCTTAGAGGTGCACTAAGAAGGAATTTTTCGAGATTCTCACGGGATATGGAACTAGCCCACTTTGTAATATTTCACGAGGGCCAAGCATGAGAATCCTGCTGTGTGGGCATATTGTCTAACGCACTTTGCTTTGTTTTGGCACTCGCAATCTTATCCTTTGAGTCCAACTAGCGCCGTGTCTTATAAAGCTACAAGTTATAATTTACAAGCGGAAGTCTCTTTCTAATAAAAGGTGATAGAATGAGACTTCCGCTTGTAAATTGTAACTTGTAGCTTTATAAAACACGGCCCAGCGCTTGCTCATCCCTTTGGATAAACGCAATGCCAGGATTACCTGCCGCCCCAAATGCATAAGTTACTTTAATTTATTCATCGTCCTAGTTGTCGCTAATAAATTAAACTGTCCACTGTACCTACGTACCACCCCTTGTTTGCTAAGTGCTCGACTTTTGTTCCTTATTTTCTTATCTTTCAGCTGAAATTTACATGAATGGTTTATTACGTTACGCAATCGTGTTCACGGGTCAACGGACTAACGACCAGGGTTGTTTCAAATTGCTTGCATCGAATTAGGTCCCCAAGGAAATGTTTCACTTTACCGATAAACGAAATTACCCGACTTTTTCATAAATTAGCTTTGAAATAGGTTTGGTGTTTAGGGCAAGTAGGGGGAAGTTACACAACCAAAGCTCTTTTTGGACCTGAACACAATACCTCAACGGCGAAATTAAGTCCCAAAATCTTATAGCATCCCCTTCGAGTTGGTAGTCGTAGCGAAACGACGTTTGCGTCTACCGCTGCAAAAAAATACAGTTCTTTTACTTGAACTATTTAGGTAATAATTGTGTAACTTGCCGGCAAAAAATATGGGCCTAATATTATTTAGCTATGTAGATATAGGTAATTTTGTATCTAGATAACTGTAGCCGCAAAGTAACGCCTGATTCAATCAATATTTTTAACCCCCGACGAAAAAGAGGGGTGTCATAAGTTTGACATGTGTATCTGTGTATCTGTGTGTCTTTGTATCTGTGTATCTGTCTGTGGCATCATAGCTCCCAAACGGATGGATCGATTTCGATGCGGTTTTTTTTAAATCGAAAGCTAGTTTAATCGAGATAGTTCTTAGCTAAGTTTCATTAAAATCGGTTGACCCGTTTTTGAAATATTAAACTTTGAAATGAAAATGTCGGGGGTTTTTCAACTTTTCTAAGTTGGTTAGGTTATTCCACATTAAAAAGTAAAAAACAACAACAATAATTAACTAATTACTCAGTGGCGTTAATTAAAGGAACCTAATGATACATATAGTACACTCGTTCCATTTGTATGATATCGTCGTCACTAATGAAAGTGGACAGTTAAATTAGTATAATGACTTCTCCGAGTACAACTTGCATTTGTATTGTACTGTCCATTCTGTGGTAGGGCGAGTACACACTGAAATGAAACAGATTAACTTGTGAACAGAGTGTGCAAGCGCGCTGCATCTGCTGGAACTACGCGTGCCGGCGTTTGTGGCGCGCGGCGCTCGCGCACAGCTGGCGTGCCGCTGGCGGCTCGGCGCGGACGCTCTCTACTCCGTTAAGTGGTACAAGGACGGGCGGGAGTTCTTCCGGCACGTGCCGCGCGAAACCGAGCCGATACGCAGCTTTCCGCTGCCTGGGGTTCATGTTGAGGTATGGTCATAGTTTAAAGCTAAAAGTCTTTTGTCTGCTGGGACAACGCGTGACGGCGTACGAAGCGCTCAGACGTGCTCGTCTTCTCCTTTAAAACGCCACCATCAGCCATTATTTACGTCCCACTGCTGGAAACAGGCCTCCTCTCCGAATGAGAGGGGTTGGGTTATAGTTCCCACGCGGGCCCGGTGCGGGTTAGGAACTTCACACACACCATTGGATTGCTTCGCAAGAGTGTGCAGGTTTCCTCACGATGTTTTCCTACACCGAAATGTAAATTTGCAGATAAATTTCGAAAAACTTAGAGACGCGAGCCGGGGCTCGAACCCACAACCCTCTGTTACTTAAGAGGCCATAGGTCAATAAAGCACTTGGCTAAAGCACCATTATAAATATGTACAATATTCTATGTCAAATAACCTGTATTTATCTTATTGATTTAACAAAGGTTACAGTATAGGCATGATATATGTAAACAAATCCAAGAACATGTAAAAATAAAGAGTGTTACTCAGGGCTTTCTCTACTTTGTAATGTGTCTGTAACTTTTTCTCTACCAAACTAAAACTTTCGTACCTATGTATGCTTCTGCTATTCAAATCACGTCTTAGATTTTTTAATCTATCTTGGAAGTTGGCACCGTACTTAGTTTCCCTGTGATGGATGATTTTACAATATTGCTTATACATGTATTTTGTATAATGTACTCGTTAAGTAATATATTGCCTTGCCTTATCTTACCTTAAGGCGCCTAGAAGTGTTTCAGCAATTACAGGCTAATTTAACAAATTTAACACATTAACATAACATTTAACGTATCGGTGTCTGTCGGTAATCAAATATTGCAAGTTGAATTTGACCCTTATTTGTGGTCGGATTGACTTGAAACTTGGTATGAATATGTGAAATGAATGACAAAGAAAGAACAGTCAACAAGAAGCAAAGGCAGAAAAAAATGCTTGTTTTAAAAATAAAATTTTGAAGAAAAAACTCGTTTAGTCAATTTTCAGGACCCTGTTTATGTTCAGGCGTCTGACCCCAACGGATCCAATGTGACGCTGGGCCCAGCGCAGGCTGAGACGGGCGGGCGTTACCGCTGCGAGGTGTCCGGAGAGAGACCGCTGTTCCCCACCGTGTCCGACCACGCCGACATGACAGTCGTCGGTGAGTTGTTGCTGGGACCGGGGCAGCTGCAGCCCTGGCATTGTGGAATGTGACGCTGGGTCCAACGCAGGCTGAGACGGGCGGGCGTTACCGCTGCGAGGTGTCCGGAGAGAGGCCGCTGTTCCCCACCGTGTCCGACCACGCCGACATGACAGTCGTCGGTGAGTTGTTGCTGGGACCGGGGCAGCTGCAGCCCTGGCATTGTGGAACGTGTTGCTGGGTCTGGCGCAGGCATCGATGTTCGGGGGCTACCGCTGAAAGTATCCGGTGCTCTCACCGCACACACCGCTCTCTCTCTCTCTCTTACTCTCTACCGCTGTTCCGCACCGTGTCTAACCACGCCCATTTGGCCGTCGTCGGTGAGTTGTAGCTGGGTACTAGTCTGTTGGGACCCTTACTAGAAGATATTGCCGAGTTTTGTGCATAATTGACATAATTGACCGAGAAAACGAAGTGAGCGTAGTGTCTTTGCTTCAAAATTTCTTCCGTATGTCTGTCCCGCTGTCCGTCTGGCTGTTCGGCTGTTCTCCTCCACAGATCGCATTTCTCAAGCGATTCTCGTGAAATTTTGTGAGCAGGTTCACAAAATAATTAAAAAGATTTTTTTTGACAATTCGTTTTTTGGATTTCGTTTTTAAATATATTTCCTTTTTAAGAAAAAAAAAACGGAAAATGTTCAAAAATGAGGTCGCGAGGTCTACAGCTCACAGAGCCACTATGTAGTTGGTTAAGATATAGTACTTTCTGATATAAGTGCGGAAAGTATGTCATTATGCACGAGTCCCGAGGTGTCTAGGCCCGAGCCGTAAGGCGAGGGTCGAGTCTCGGGACGAGTGAAAATGACACTTCCGCACGTGTACCAAACGATGTTTTTTAATACATTTGCGAAAAATATACAAAGAGGGGGCGGGCCGGCCCACCGCCACCGGCCGGCGGCCAGGTGGAGGAAGACTATACGGCCTCGTGCCGCCGGTACCTTGGAAAAGTAAAAAGCACTAGTACGAAAAATACAACTTTCCGCAGGAAACGTAGCTACAAAATGTACCACTTTTTGAGCAACTGTATTAAAAAAAAAATATCTCTACAAAGACTGCATGTTTTCTAAAACTTAAAAATAATTATTTAAAAAATTGTGCTTTAGCTTACTAAAAATTAATATGCACTTTTGAATATATCGCTAAGGAAGAAAGGGATTTGAATCATTGAATGGAGTAAGTACTTGGGTGATTTTCTATTCCTGCAAGTTTGTCTTGAATAGAAATTTCCGCGCGTAACTTTGTTTCAAGTCGGAAAAAGAATTAAATTACTGAGATAACATCTTTCACAGGCTAGAGGAAAGTTTATAAGTGAGTGTCCCAGATGATATCGGGCTGGGGATGAATCTTAATATTTTACCCGCATAATCCCGGCGGGTGTAGGCGGAAAAACAAGACAAGACAATCTACGTTAGCTTTATACAAGTTTATACTTCGTAAGTTGAGTGTTTCTCTATGCTTCACTGTTCCACTTTTAACGTATGGGTTTATTTGTGTGGTCGTTTTATTTTGCTTTCCGTGTACCTACGTTGATTTAGATAAATTTAGAATGTACAGTCAAGGAATTTAATTTCCCACCCACCTAAGGTTTAACATTGTACAGCAAAGTGTCACCATTAGAGCTTGATAGAACACGACGTTGCTTTGACATGTCGCGTTTACGTTGACATTTTCGACCTTAATGCATTGCGAATGTTTAACAACATTTCAACGAAATGGGTAGGGAATTAAATTCCTTGACTGTACATTATAGAATGTGTAATCTCACATCTCCCATACTATTATTAGCATTTTATTTTGACGTTGCTCACTCTCTATCACACGAATTAATGTTGATGTCACTAAATCCAACTATCTATTACAAATACCACCACCACTTTTGATTTCATGAAATAAAACGAAGAATGGAACGTCAAATATGATATATGATCTTATACGTTATTGATAGATGATATTATTACGGTACTGAAGAATGGTTTTACGTCCCAGCCTCAATTTGCATGCACAGGTAGAGCCGAAAGTAGAGTCGGCTTAACTCCTTCCTTAGTAATTTTCGCACTTCTTTTCGCCATATTATTTCGATGTTTTGTTGGCCGTCTAGACGAGAACTTTAACCTCCGTGCCTCCGTTGACTTTTCAGAACTGCCTGAAAACGGCCCAACACTGTCGGGTTTTCGGTCGCGTTACCGCGCGGGGGACCGCGTACGCGCATCGTGCGATTCGGGCGCGTCGCGGCCCGCCGTCCGCCTCGCGTGGTACGTCAACGGCGAGCCCGCGCCAGCCGCCGCCGTCGCCGCGACCACTGCTACAGTGGATCATGGGATGGAGGTGGCAACACTGACGCTCGACTTCCGGGTTACAGAGGCTCATTTTAAGAATAATGGGTTGAAAGTTAAGGTAAGACGTGGCGATGTGGCATGTTATCAATGTACACAGCCTTAGAACTTAGGTAACCGAAGACTTTAGTAATTTTTGGCAACAACCAGCAGCAGTTGCACAGCTGTGCAGTTTGAAATGTGTCACATTAGTGAAAGTGAACTTGACAAGGTAGACGGCCTAGGTGGCGGAGGGTGGCCATTTGGTGGCCATTCTGTACGCAGTATGTACTAAGACACATTGGTTAAACTTGAGCATTTGTTGCAGTGCCTGGCGACTCTCGCTACGCTGTACTGGAGGAGCAACGAGGAGAGCGCCGTGCGTGCCCGGGAGCCGGCGCACGAGACGCTCGAGCTGCGCACGCTGACGACCGTCGCCCGCGCAGATGACGCCAGGGATCGACGACGCGCTGCTAATACTGCGCTGTTAATAAGCCCTGGGTTGTATTATTTTATTGTGATCTTTTGTCTGCTCTATAATTAAATAATTATGTACACTTATATCTTGTTTTTGTTCTTGTGATTAGATTTGAAATGGCATGCTAGAGACAAATCAGTTTGTACGTATCAAGGCGTGAAAATCTATAATTATCTATGTGCTCTCCATTCCCACAAAATTAGATCATGTAATATTATTATAAATTTCTGAGAGGACGCCTGTGCCCAGCAGTAGGACATAAAAAAAGGCTGATGATGATGATGACTGATGACTATCGTGACGACGGATTTACCCGTGACTCCCCTAGAGGAGAGCGAATGAATCTAAAGCTAATTTAGTCTACAGGGATACAAACTATAAATTACGTACTTACTTACCCATAATGAAAGAAAAACGATGTCAATGTCACGTCAACTAAATTTTACTGCAACGTTATTAAAATCTTATTGTTTAGCATTTCTTGCTCTTGTTACGCGTGTTTATGTCTTATGTACATAGTCAGTACCTAAATAAATGCGTCGGATATTATAAATTCCTGTGATAATTAATGTTAGGGATAAGTACCAGTGATAATTTTTCGATGTGCTAAAATTTTAATCATGATGCCAAATGAAGATTTACTGACACCGAGGTCTTTAGGAGGAGTCGGAGGTAATTTTACATTAAAATGATCCTATGGTTGGTTTACCTGTACAGACCTGACTAAGCTAGCGGGAGCAAATACAGAGAAACAAGTAATAAGTAGTTACATTTTAGCACTTAAAATATTGCTTGAGAAATACCTACCTACCTACCGTTCCATAACAAAGGTGTAAGCATAGCTTTCCCATGGTTTGGAGGTAGGAGAGGTCCGAAAGTGTATAAAGTATTAAAGACAAACTAGTTTATGGACACATAACATGTGAATGCATAAGACAGGGCCCTTATACCATTTCCCTCTTCATTCACTTTTTTAATATGCCGTCTGTAACTATCGCTATATTTCATGAATATCGTCCTCGTAGTGCCAAAAGGCACCGAGTCGTATTTTAAATTTTGAGATAGGTATTTACTGAGGTTTAAAGTTACTAAAACAAAAAAATATGTAACTTGCTTTTACAAGTAATGGATTAATTTAGTTGTAACACGGACCTCCGCAAAGTTACGCCTGAATCAATACAACGTTTAACTTGCTTTTGCTAAATAATTTCAATTTTCTAGACGTGATAATCGATTACAACAAACTTTTGTAGTCGATTATTTATTATTGTGTACCACACTGGCAACATTGATATTGACACAAAAGGGGCGTAGTACAAAACGTATACATCAAAAAACATGTTTGTATGTGAATGTTTGATGGTAATCAATACAAAATTGAGTAAAATAATATCCTGTAGAAGTGATGCTATTGATTTGACGATAAGATATTACTAATTCCTGAATGTTGATGTAAAAGAAAACATAAAGTTGATCAAAAAATTACAAGATTCTGATGCTTTGTTTTGTTTTTGATATGTACTTCTGGTTAAAGAATAAAAAAACCTCTCAATGAATATCAATCATTGTTTTGACGTTTAATCGCCCATCTTTTTCGAGACCTAAGCTGCTGCAAAGTAATAGTATAATTAATTAAAATTAAGTCATTAAGTTACAAGTAATTGCTGTGATATAGCTGCGACTTTTGTACAGAACTGTAGTTTAGTTTACTTCGGTTTTCACTGTCAGTGCATGTAACAAAATTGCATATTTGTAAACATGTCTAATAGACCCCATACGAAGTCTAGAATAAAAGTTTGTAATAAACCAGTTTTCCATCTTCAAGATAAGAAGGCAGATGAGAGTGTGTTATCTAAGGGCCTGATTAAATCGGCTAAGCGTTCCGGACAACTGAGCCTCTGTAATCGCGGCCTGGGGTCAGGTAAGCGTTGTTTCCTTGACGATGAGGTACTTGTTAATGACTTCCTTATTGCGCATTTGAATGTTAGCTAAGGTGTGATGTTCACGGTGATAGCGTGAAATAGAAGTTACTTTGTAAGTGAAGGTTTCACAAAGTTTGTAATGTTGTATTTAGCTAATTTGATATTGCATCATGTTCAATTTCATAAAACATTACTAATTTGATTTGGTTAGAGAAACTTATCCAAATTTCATTAACATTACTGTATTTTCAGTACCTGAAAATGTATGGAAAATTGATGAGCTAGTATTAGAGGAGACAAAAGAAGTGGATTTTGGAAGAGTTGGCCAGAACAATTGGTGGAACTCTGAGCCTCTAAAGTCCCTCGACCTCAGCTCTAATGCCATCGCCACCATTCCACCTGATGTGAAATTCCTGCAGTCTCTTGTCACATTGAAGGTACATAAATATGTTAAATATTTAGTTGTTATTTAAGATTTGATAAAAATATAAATTCCACAAAATTGAGCTGTTGTTTTGACTATCTAATCAGAGATTTTGATGGGTCTTATGTATAAAAGCTGATCTACTGAATTCTGTCGAAGTAAATACAACTTTATGCAAACAACAAATGTCACAATGTGTGAGAAGTGATGTTTTGTATAGGTGTAGTGAAAAAAGTTTTTCCACAGATCAGGCAAAAATCAATCTTATGTCAAGGTCATAAACACTGACTTGTAAAAACATTTCTCAATTCAACTATAGATTGGTTCATGTTATGTTTGACCCATCAATTTATGTTCCCAGGTGTAAACTTTACATAATTGTTAACATTTTCAGCTCCATGATAATGCGCTATCTAACCTACCAGCTGAAATTGGTGAACTGAAGAACCTGTCCACCCTCAGCCTGGATCGCAACAAGCTAGCTGTCCTGCCAATTGAATTCTATCATCTGACAGAACTTAGGTGGCTCAGTATTTCCCACAACCAGCTTGAGAAAATACAACCTGACTTTGGTGATTTGGTTATGTTGACATTTTTGGTACAGTTCAGTTTCCTTCTTTCAAAAATATGTATGTTTTTAAAAACAATGATTTTATGTGAAATATTGTTTTTCAGGATTTGTCTCATAATAAGCTGACAGTGCTGCCCCCTGGTATGGGTTATCTGGTCCGTTTGGTTGAGTTCAATCTATCACACAACCAGTTGCAAGAATTACCACCTGACATAGTGAATCTAAGAGGTAAAGAATTACTCTGCATTGTAGTATTTTTTTTATGTAATAGCAAGTTATTATTTCTTCTGTTATTGTTTTAGACCTGAAGAAATTGAATGTAAGCAATAACAATTTACGCAACCTGCCACCACTCGGTGAACTAAGGAAGATGGAAATGTTGGATGCCAACCACAATGATATTGAGATGTTGCCAGACTTCTACGGGTGCACAGCTTTAAAAGAAATCTATATAGCCAATAATTACATTAAGGTATAATTTTAAAACTCAGAATCAGAACAAATAAGCAATAAAATTACCTGTTACCTTGAGCAAGATGTTAACTGGTTTCACTCTGCAATCGAAATTCTACCAAGCATTATACTGAACAATTGAATAGATAGAACTTTGCTTACATAGTAGAGCATCAACCTTGTCCAGGAAAGCCTTTTGTTTTTTCAGCACAATCTCAAACATCTGTTTGTTTCTAGGAAATTACTGAAGAGTTCTGTGAACAAATGCAACATATAAACGTACTAAACATTAGGGACAACAAGCTGGAGATACTTCCTGAAAATGTGTCTCTGCTGCAGAAGCTGAAAAGGCTTGACTTAAGCAATAACAGTCTGAATAAGTGAGTAGCACCTGTTGTTTTGGAGAGGGTTTAACTAGAGCAACCATGTGAGCTACTGCTCTCCATTTTTAGAATCTTCAAATTTGGCATGAAGCACAACACCAATGTCTCACACACAAGTCGAGGAAAAATTCGAAAACATTAGGTACCTATTGTACGGAACCGTCTGTGCGCGAGTCCTATTTACTACGGAATCTCCAAAAGTTGCTTAAATAAGCTCTAATATTACTATTTTAATGGGCTTATGCACAACCGGTGAGCTATGACCTACATCGATTTAAATTTGCTTAATCTATGAACCCAATGAAAAAGCTCCTATAGACGGCGTTATTGTGTTAAGTAGAGGTGTCACTGCTATATGAAATGAACGGTACAGAGACCTCTCTGTACTGAAAACTAGCTACCTCTTCATTTAATCAGCATTGATTATTTCAAGAAAATAATTGTCAGATTGCCCCGCAACCTTGGCCTCCTAACGCAACTGCAGAGCATCAGCATGGACGGCAACAAGCTGTCGTTCGTGCGGTCGGACGTGCTGCGCGGCGGCACCGACCGCATGATGAAGTTCCTGCGCGACCGCATCACCGAGGAGGTGGTCGCCGAGACGCGCTACACCGACGCCGCCTGGCCCGACAAGTCAGTACACAATGGAAATATAAAAAGTGCCTAGCCTATGGACACACGATTTGTTAACCTCAAAATCATCAATTCCTAATTAATTAATTTACCAAATCTCTTTTTAACGCGATAGTGTGTTTTATTGTCCCATGAAAATAAACTGATTTTTAGTTTTTTGTTAATATTTCCAAAAAACTAATCTACTATAAAAATCTATACATATAATTATCGAATCTGCCCATCAAATTTCACGAGAATCGGTTGAGAAATTCGACCTGTAGAGAAGACAAGCCGGATAGACGTCGGACAGACACATGAAAGCATTTTTGTCCCAAATAACTAAAACTGAGAGGCTTTGCTCGCTCGGTCAATTATTTTTAAACGCAGTTTACCGCAATAGACCGCGATTACCTTACAGGTTTGATGAGCTCCCGATATTTCGACGCAGTTACAACCCCCCCGTCAAAATCCCGGTCTCATTATGTTTAATGTAATTAATCGCGAATGAATTTTATTAAACAAAATCATTTGGATATTGGTTAGAAATGCCGTAATACAAAACGTAGCTTAAATCTATTTGTAGGCTAGGGAGACATTGTATACGAACTTTGTGGGCTGCCCTTCTAAATGTGGCAGCACAATGGGTCAGACCGTTCCGCCTTTTCTAGTATTTTTTTTTATCGCCATTCAACATTTAAGTTGACTAAAAGAGCATATACCTCCCCCCTTCCCCCATTTAGTGCCCACGAAGTCACTCATTGGACTCGAGCCCTTGATGGTCTAAGAGAGAGCATGCTCCATCTCTTACAAGTCCTAAGCTCAGTCACGTGTTATCTTATTTGGTTTCCATAAACAACATGTTCTCTCTGTTTAGGTATACCCTGAAGAAAAGCCAAGCCCTGATGGTCCCCGGACGCGAGCTGGCGGCCGTGCCGGACCACGTGTTCGCGGCCGCCGTCGAGGCAGAGGTCCATATCGTCGACATATCCAAGAACAAGCTGATAGAAGTGCCTAAGGGGTGAGTAAGAAGATTTTCTCTCAATCGTAGGTACACCCGCTAACATTTAGTGAATCACTCCCTTGTAACGGGCCACCTTGACAATATAATCTGTAAGAGAATGAAATGCTAATGTCAAGTCATCATCATCATGTCCTGTTATTCCTAATCCGGGATATAGGGCTCCCAGCATTTTCCTCCATTTGGAACGATCCTGCGCTACGACCTCTAGCTCTTGCCAGCTCATGCCCAGGGATTGGATCTCCTTTTCAACCGAACACTGCCATGTTGTCTTATCATGTAATAGAACTAAAATGTATAGATCCAGAACTGGTACCGGAAGCATGCTGAAAGTATTCATACTCAGTATTGCCATACAAACAACGAGCACAAGAGGCATTTCATATTAGCTCTCGAGTTTGGCAGCGCATCTGCAAACCCTCTGGGGTTGCGGGTGTCTATGAGCAGTGGTGATCACTTACCATCAGCTGACCCACTTGCTCGTTATATAAAATTTTTTAAAAAAACAAAATTGGTGGCCACTAACTGGTTGAATTTTTTTGAAGTGGCCAGTTACTAGCAATTTACCTTACTTTTAATTTTGAATTGTTTTTAGCATTCTTCACGTGCGCAACACCCTGTCGCAGCTCGTTCTGTCGTCGAACAACATCTCCAGCCTGCCCAAGGAGGTCAGCGAGTGCACCCACCTGCAGTATTTGGACTTGGGCAAGAACTGCCTTAGTGATTTACCCGAGGAGCTTGGCAGTCTCAAAAATATGCGGGAGCTTGTTATTTCTAATAACAAGTAGGTCTACTTTATTACTAAGTTCATCACGACTGGCATTTTTTGAAGGCCGAATTTATCATAATAATTTCTTATGCTAAATTATCAATCTTACGCGGCCGTAAAAAGTTGTAACTTGTAACAAATACTAATATGTTTTGAGACGTAACTTTACTGCGCTCTTATGAGCTCACCGGTAAAGCTTGCCCGTGGATCACGTCACAACCTGTAATTGTTACCGTTAATGGTCGAAAGGCCCATGACGAGGAGTGGTTTAGGACACTATCAAATAAGCGAGCTAAAAGACACCAACTGGGCTCTGGCTCTCCGCGCGCCTCCTGTCCTTTGCCTGCTAGGCTTGCGGTCGAATATGCCGCTCCCGTATTGGCTGGCACGGCCTCTTGACACTGCTTTTACAGTCTGCAATAGACTTTATAGACTATTATGGCCGATGAAAAGATCGCCCGTCGATTACACCCTTAACACTAGCAAATCGTCCCAGGTTCACGCACATTCCCCGCTGCGTGTACTCTCTGGAGAGCCTGGAGATCCTGCTGGCCGCGGAGAACCGCATCAGCGAGATCAACGTGTCGTCGGACGCGCTGGCGCGGCTGCGGCGGCTGGCCGTGCTGGACCTGGCCAACAACAGCATCGTCAGCGTGCCGCCCGAGCTCGGCAACTTCACGCAACTGAGGTAGGACACGCCTGCTAACGTCTTTAGTCAGTAGCCCGGGGTTAATTTATTTGTATTGTCCTATGTTGGTGCAAGTCGGCCTTATACTTTACTAGCTGTTACCCGCGACTTCGTCCGCGTAGATTTCGGTTATCGCTATCCCGCGGGAACTATATAATTTTCCCGAATAAAAAGTAGCCTCCTCAGTAGGTATTCCTCAATATTCTTCTATCTTCTTACCAAATTTAATCTAGATTGGTGCAGCGGTTTTACCGTGAAGAGGTAACAAAAAGACAGACAGAGAGACAGAGTTTCTTTCGCGATAATAATATTAGTTTGGATTAGGATTAGCTGTTTGCTCGCGACTTCGTCTGCGTACTCGTAGAATTTGGTTATCGCTATCACGCGGGAACTGTGCAATCCAGTCAAGTCCAGCCATTTTTGTGTGATTGAGTAACAAACGTTCCCATTCATTAGCATTTAGAGGTAGAGTCTTACTTCGTACCTCGCTTTGTACGGTCAGCTACACAGAAACGTTACCCTCCGGTGTGGTTAACGCCGTTTCCGGGAGTGCCTTTTCTCCGCAGCTGACGGTACCTCGAGAGTGTAAACGTAAACACCATTTCCTTTGACTTCTGCTCGAAAGCCGCTCCAGACTGTTCTCGTGGCTTGCTCCGCGCGAGAGTCTACAACTGTGCTATTAGATCGGTAGTTGACATTGTCGCCCCCCCCCCCCCCCCCACAACGCTCGATTTCTTTCAAAATATGTATAGTAAACGTAAATCTAAATATTTTATTACGAATAAATGAGTATAAGTAACGGTAACAATATTTCCAGGTCTTTGGAGTTGATGGGCAACGTGTTCCGGCAGCCGCGACACGCAGTCCTGGCGAAAGGCACCGCCTCCATCCTCTCCTACCTCAGGGATAGGATCCCCCAAAACTAGCCCAGCTAATTCCATTATACTTTATCCATTGCGTATACTCAACGTATAATCCTGCCTGCGCTAAACAAACGGTATTACTAAACACGCAATGTAAAGCTACTAGAGAGATAATGCGTATAGAAATCATTGCCATAAACACATTCTTCTTGCATTTGGATCGGTTTCGCGATGACTCACGGACGGGACATCGATGTATTTTCGTCATTTAGGCTAACTTACCAACTCTTCCTAGTGCTAGAAATATGGGCATTACCCAAGATTTGTATGCGTATCTCTTACCTGGCGCTACTGTACGCAATGGATAAAGCCGTTTTATTGTGCAGCCGGATCAAGCCAAAGCTAAGTGTAACGTACGAGTTTCCTTGCAGCTTCTGAACGCCAAATATTTTGTTTTGAGTACTTGTTTACCCGCCATTATGATGTTTTTCGTCATATATCTACTTTGTTGCTTATGCCATTTGTTATGCACTTAAGTTAATAATCATTGTTGATATTTTGATGTTTTGTTGTTAATTAATTTTCTTGAGTATTGTTAATGTAAAATTTATCAAATTTAAAAATTTGGTTGTGACCTTGTATTAACTGTATAGAAATATAGAAAAAGTGATGATTATACAAAAATAGATATCGATTTTATTTATTCAAAATAGACGTATTATTATAATTAAATTACTCTGATTATACCTATGTATAGATGCGACAGTACAATCTATTTGATTTTATTGAAGTATTCGTATAAATCCAGCTTTGACACTTAATAATTTTTTAAAATATAGATTTGATTGTATTACCTACTTTAATTTTGTTGATATATTAGTGAGATCCACGCTTTAAGCCCGTATGTTAGCCCGGGGCACGTGTTCAAGTTATAAATATTCGATTATTTATAAAAAGTAACTATAACTTAAACCAGTTCAAGGTGATGCTATGCCAAATGTTACAGAGCAAATGCTATTTTTCTATAAAATCTATTGTCAGTTATTTGACCTGCTCAAATGTGAAAAAAGCAGCCAAGTATAGTGTTTCAACTTCGCAATGCAATAAAAAGTGTTCTTTTATCCCTTACTTAGGTTTAAGCAACTGCAGAGCCAGTTGCTCTGTGCTCTGGCGATGACACACTCTATCTTCGGATAGCGTCTGCGTTTAAGTTCTGTTTGCGTTCATTAACAACAGACATTGCAATATCTGGTGCTGGGTTGGCCAACTCCTCTAGACCGAAGTTCTAATTTTTACTGATTAGACTCTGTGGATCTATCATTACAGAATCAGTACCTATTATTTTTTAATCATATTTCTGCGTAAATATCTATCTACCTACTTTTCTGCTTAGTCAAAATTGAGTTGAACCTAGCTAGAACCATATCACATTCGACCGGTTGGCCACCCCTAACTCTAATTGCATGATATTTTGATTATTTTGAATCGATGCCTTTGAGCTAAAATTCGCTTTTTGCAGAGGCATTAAGCATGTCAAGCTGTGATGTCACGCTTAGATTTTCCAGTTAAATGATATTAAATTAACTTACAAATTCTGTAAGAATGATTGCCTTTTTATATCATCAGTATATTATCTAGTCGTAATGAGTCATTTCTACTGTAGTCATTGAAACACGAGCTCTTATTATATTTTATAACTTGTGTAAAGGGCATTTATATTGCTTCACTTAACGAGTTTTTTATATTAGGTAAACTTGACAATAGCCCCATTGTTGCTTTACATACTGTGTTAGTACTGTCCGACGACCATTATACGTATATTATAGTTAGCCTTACAGTGGCCTCTTATTGTATAATTTACTGATCAAACATAACTACTGTAACTTTTATGTCACAAAGTTTCGAATATGACTGTTGGAGTGTTGGGGCGTAATGTGTAATTAAACCAGGCATTTCTTGTAATTGTATTTTAACATGAAATAAATGGATCACTTACGTATACATATAAGTCGAGTTTAGTTTAGCACACTGCGCACCAAGGCTTGGCTCGCGCGACTACAAGACGCAGCTGACAGCGGCGCACAACTACCCTCGTTTACATCGTAATTTTTATTATTGTCATATGTAGGGTAGCACACTACACTGACACGTCACTCGGCATGGGTTTGGTCACACTAACCGTTGACGCAATATTTATTTAACACAGTCTTCCAACTCGGGAGCACTGTTGAAGTTGGGATGACGACTAATTTCAATGGCTTCACGTACTTTCGGCGCAATGAAAAACTTTTGTCTCGCCAGTTCAGTACCGACTGGCACCTTATCAAAACGAATGTAGTGTGTCGAATTCGAGTCCATTGAGTAGGTATTCGGCCACAGCACAATCCTTTTAATATCTTGTTTTTACATACTGCGTATGAGCTCCGATAACCGTTTTCTACCGCCGAGTCGTGCACTCCCAGAGGAAAGACTACCTACCTACGAATTTGTCCGAAACATGTCGGGCTAAACTCGACTTATATACGAGAGTGATCCGTTTATAGCTCTATGATTGCAATGCATTATTTCACAATATTTTGTATTCTTTCCATTCTTTTTATTATTATGAAATAATAAAGTGAAAAGTAATGTTTCCAAGTAAAAAAATAGATTGTTTTGAGCACAAATTATATAAAAGATAGTATTTATTCCAAGCGTGATTTTTTAATAAATGCTTTAAAACCAAGTTGTTTTTTAACGTTATATATACAACCAAGAGTTGAATATTTGGTGAGTACTCGTAATTTATCAAAATCTGACTTCCTCGTTAATACAATTTGGACCTGTTGCCATAAAAATATGTCTTATTGTTACAGGTGCAAAGTTTAAAGTGGTCGCAGCAGTGGTGTCCGAAAATCGCAAAGACAACAAATGTGTATGACAAGCAAATGTGTTTGCGTTATGTGTTACCGGAATTAACACGATACAGCTAACGTGCCGCCGCTTATCTCGAGACAGGATCTTTGCGAGGGAGAAAGGTAATGGTGGATGTTTTTACATACCATCAAATTCATTTATTTGCTTTATTAGCAGAGCTCGGACAGGTCATAGAAAAATAGATATGGAAATAGAACAATACTCAATAGCGTAATCATAATTATCTAAAGAGGATAATATTATCGTAATTTAGCATTTTTACTTTATAATTAAATGAAAATAGTGAACAATAAGCACAAATTATTAAATAATAAATTGATAAAATTAAGTAAAAATATTGGTTTGTTCTAGAAAATGCAGTAGTTGATGATTGCATAAAATGTTCAATATAACAATCAGCTTTAAAAAAATAATGTTAATGGAAATACCTTCACAAACATAATTATGGTGAATTTTGGGTTACTGTTATAAATGTAATTAAATATAATTAAATAATACTGTACATAATGCGACTCTATTAATCTAGTTCTATTACCGTGTTGCAATTATTTTGCTATGACCTGTCCGAGCTCTGTTTATTAGGTTGCTTACTTACTTAGGATTCTGTTGGAATGGATAAGTAAATCTTGGAAATGGTTTTTGAGATAGGATTAATACTAATAAATAATATGCAAGTTGCTAGGTAAGCATTCGTATATAAGCTGACGTTGATTTCGAATTGCAAATGTAAGTCAAAAGATTTTATTTTACAAAAAAACTTTGTTAGCATTTTCTATGGCAAAACTCTACTTGGCAACAGGACCTTGCATAATAGTTAATTAATCAACACGACCAGTGAACCATGATTTAGAATTTAAAGAATTGTTGCTTGTTTTATTCAGGTACTAGGTCTACCAAGATCGACTAGATCTACTACTACTATCACCTCAGTTGAATATAATCGGGAAGTGTTTTGAACAAGAGCAACTCGCGCGAGCGTAGTGGATGAAACGAGACTTGTCTCATTTGTTATCAAGTAAGTAAACATCCTAATTTAAAACCGATCAATTTAAGCACCGTGTAATGAACTGTAATGTCAAGCCCATCGCTGCAATTGTATGTAATTTGGCACATCCACGCGAGCGCGCCGATGGCATGCTCCGGCATTTACATAACAATGCACCGCGCGTTACCGAATTAACATAACAGATTGCTTTTATAGGTCAAGCGCCGAGGACGGGCGGCCGAATGGGCCGAAGCGCCGCGAAGCCTAACCATAAACAATTAGTCACTTTGAGCTTCATAAATCATTTACACGCTTGTTGAACAGCCGTCGGCGGCTATTTGGAAAATCGTTTCGTGTTTTATCAGCAAATTACGTTATTGTCCATCGCTGCCCACTTCATTATAGTTGAACGTTAGGCTTCCTGTTTTTCTTGACGTAGTAGCGACGGTGTGCCGTCGTTCCTGGTGTTTTTAAATACCTGTATGTATCTTGGGAAATAGCATTGTTATGTAAAACAAAATTGCACTTGAGATAATTATTGGTAGTATGCTCGTGCTCCTTTGCCGACAAAGACCAAGTTAGATACGTATAAAATACATGCATATATTGTGGCTCTACCTAGTTAATTAGATTCCAAAGTGCCAGTAGTTCAACATTCGTGAGGTCTGCAGCAAGACTACATTGACATGCGTGTTTTGTTTGATCCCTAGAAGTTTTTGAGTAGTGTGGGTTATTTACTGTAGATGATGTATGTAACTTAAGTAAGTATTCATAAAAAAATAATGTCACGATAGAAACGGACGTCAACTTTCCTGTTCCTTCGTCATAAATTTATGCAAATTATGAGTTCCATCGCTCAAATGGCGGATTGTTTCGAAATACCCGCAAAATACCAGCAGAGTGCATTAGGTATAATTTCGAGCGTTTGCCGAGCCCGCATGCCGCTGTTGCAAAACGTTTAGGCGCTACCTTCCGACTGCCGGTGTCGTTCGGTTTCACTATCATTTGTCGTGTTCGCGTCATCCTATTGTAAATTGTAGTATGTAAGGCATAATAACTGCAAGGTCGCGGCGCGGTGGAGGGGCCAGGGCTCGGCTGCAGCGCACGTCACGTCTTGTAGTTTCAGCGGGCGCTCGCAGCCGGCCGTCGCGCTGCCCCGGGCCTGATCCTCCGCCACTGTCACCTCACCGACTAAACCTTACCGAACGACACATCGATAACTAACTTTAACTAAATTACCTTTATGCCCCTATTTATAAATCTAATAAATGCGGGTTATGTAAGACGGCGCGGCGATACTTCGCGTAGATCTCGTCTATATCGGAGCTATCTTAACACCCAACGACAAGCGACTGCAGCTGTAATTAAAAGTGCCATTAAAGTAATTTTGGATTGAATACATTTTCTGCTTGTTCATTCTTAGTACTGTTCATCCAATCGCGTGCTACGGTTACGTTTGCTCAGCTGCGGTGCGTGTACAATAAGCTGTAACGAATTGCACAAGTGGTGGTCTCCAGGCCGCCGGACGGGTTTACCAGTTGGGTTGAGTCACCCTTCTTGGTAGCTTGGGTTCTTGTCTTCTTTGATACTCGGAGACTATGCGGCCTACGAAGACCCGAGTGATAAGTGATAAGAGCCGTGTCTCATGATCAGTTGTGGCTGAAGGATAAAGTGATTCGAGCGCCATGGAAGGCGAGCGGCTACTGCTCGTGGTCGCGGTGCTCGCGCAATACGCTGTCGGTAAGATTGACTTGATTCCTATTTAAATATTATGCAGGTGACGACTTTTTGGCATTGCTAAAAAACGTGTTTTAGATTAATGTTAAGATTTTAAATTTTATTCAATTACCAAGAAGTTTACACGAACTATCCATGAATGGCTGCACCTATTGGGTGCATCTTATATGAATTAGAGCAGTCACAAGTTGTTATGTAATTTATAATACAGTATTAAAGGCAGGTTCTGTATCGAGCAGTGGGACGCTATACTTAGGCAGCAGAAGGGGAAATGAGTATCACATTTGTTATGAAATGAACGAACTAGCGTGCGTTTTTACTTATAATTTATTTTATGCCTAATTAATACTTCGTTTTTTTTAAACTATTTGGGATTCTGTTTTGGGACACATTTACCCTTTACGAGAACTTGAGTTCCTGGGCACTTGGGGGGACGTGGTCCCAGCACCGGTTTCGCAGCCGCTGGTGCCAGCAGAAACAGTGAGCAGATTGCTGCTAACAGCAATAGCAGTGTGCGAATCGGGGCCATCTGTAACAAGGAATACAGGAAGCTTTAAAAAAACGACCCATTGCGGGTCGGGCTCGCGCACCGAGTGTTCCGTAATTTTTTTTAAATTACAATTTAATTGTTGCGTTTGTGAATTATTTATGCGCAAAAATAACTTAGTTGTTCATAGAAATACTAAGGCATATCTTTGAAAAACAAATTAATTTTGGTATACTAGGATAACTTAAAATTACGTATTACGTATTCTCCTTGGAAATCAGTAATTTTCGATTTTTTTTCTCTTTGCTTGCCGAATTTCACAGGTAATTCAATGCCAACGGAAAGTATCCTATAGGTTTTGATACCCACGGATTTTCGTATTTATTTATTTATTCAAAACAATAACAGGCTACAGTTAAAAACCATGAACGTAGAACGCAAATGTCACTTTTCAGTAAACCAGTCATGAATAAACTTATAGAATAGCACCCCAGATTTTGGATTACTAGAGTCCAAAATGGTATGTTACATGATTGTTTGAATGTCGATTACTTATTGAGAAGTTCACGAAAAATAAGCGAATTACGAAAATACACGAGGGAATCTTTTATGTCTTTTATACCTTTATGTTTTGTTAGGTAGGTACTTACTCTAAAACTAAGACGTCTTTGTTTACGAAAATGTCGAAATAAAAATCCTTGTTTTGCTTTCGTCGGTTAATAACTAAGTAGACTATCTAATTGACGATAAACAAACACTGCAGACAAACGTTCGCTACCACAATCACTTGATACTAAACAATTTCCAATGAATAGCTAATTTTATATTTATACTAAAATGGTCCAGCCACAAACCGGTTATACAAATTGGAAGATGGCGAAAACAGAGTAGCGGTTTTAGACCGCATTTAGTAAGTGCATACGGATTTGAGACGTTCTGCATAAATACAGTATTTATTTTGTCAATTAGCGCCTTTTTACCTGACTGCCGCCATAATAGGCACTTAAAACAAAAAAACTTAAATGAAAGGTAACCTTAATGGTATTAAAAGCATCCTTGGCAGGTACTTCAGGTAGACCACATCTTGGCTTGCCACCAGGCGTGATTGTGGTCAAACGCAAGCCTATAGCGTATAAAAAAAAACTTACTGGAATGTCATAAAGATATATTTACTTAGGTATAGTAAACATGATTTTAGCTGGGGTAATATCGTACTACGGCATGTTTGGGTGCTAGAATATAGCTCGAAATCACTGTTTGATAAGAAAATACTTACTTTGACAGTTAGTCAGATAATGAGCAGTAAATTATTTCAGCAAGTTATTGAGCAAGTCTAGGCGAATAATGAACACACCTGTGAAGCTTGAAAAAAAAATACATAAAATCGTTTTTCTAAAATAAACATTCATTGCTCAGATTGTTGAGTTGATTCCAAAGTTTGATTCCGACACCACTATCCATAATAGGCTAAATCACAATGTCACGTGCCAACAGCACCTCCCCATTCCCCATCAATTGTGATTTACATTTTTTTTATCGAGCAAGGGATGAAATCTGTCAAGAATTGCAAGTCATCGATTAAACATAAGTGTAAAGCTTACTCTATAAATCTCGATTCGAATCTAAGACTTGGACTCTACATTTGTGTTTAGTCCCAGAGGCGACGTCAACTGGTATTTTTTGTGTTTTCTTGTTGTTATTGTTCAACGACTAATTCTCAGAAACTTAGCCTAAATTTAGATGGGTCAAAAAGTGTAACTGCTTGTTTCACCAGCATACATATACCATCTCTGTTTATTTTGTTAGAACTAACAGAGATGAAAATCACATTTATTTGTTAGAAGTAACTTATCTAAAGGTTGTGAAACAGGCCCTTAGGTTAATTAGCCTGCTTCACAGTGATCGAGTATGTACTCGTATAGATATTGAGTGATCTGTGATCTCTCTAGTGTTGGAATATAATGAGGTTTTTTTGTGTAGTAGTAACCAGCGGGCAGTGTCCCAGTGGTCTGTCGGGCAGCTTCGCGCGCTGGTCGGGCGCGGCGCCGGAGCGGGCGACGCCGGTGTTCGTGTACGCAGCGAGCGGGGAGGAAGGCTCGCTGGCGGGCGCATGCCTGGCGCGCTGCCGCGAGCTGCGCGAGTGCGCCGGCGTCGTCGTGGCGTACGCGCGCGCGCACTGCCAGGGTCTAGCCGAGCAGGAGGACGAGCTGTTACGGCCGGACAATGACGTGGCCTACTTTAAGAAGATATGCGTCAAACGTGCGTAGCCGAGCCTAGTGTTTATATCTATATAACAGTACCTACCGTGACTGACTGACTGACAGACAACGCACAGCCTAAACCTCTGGACCTAGAGACTTGAAATTTGGCAAACATATACCTTGAGTATCCTAGAGGTGCACTAGAAAAAGAATAAAGGAAGAAGGGGGAGGGGTCGGGGGTAGAAGGGATTTTTTCTAAATTCTCACGGGATACGGAACTAGCCTATTTTGAAATATTTCACGGGGGCAAAACTGTGGGGCATCAGCTAGTTTGGTTTATTACACGGTGGCCATCGGGGACGAGGACGGTCTCGGTAACGGTAAGTAATATGGTTTGGATTAAGATTAAGATTTGTTCTTGGAACACGGGATTCGCGAACAAAGCCGTGACAAACTATACTTTGGATTTGTAAAAACATTGCAGAGGACTGTTGAACAAAATTTGAGTAAAGTGATACAGTTTCACAACGTTGTCATTAGTTTATTTATTTATTTAAGATGGTGAGCGAACACCACTGCCCATAGACACCCGCAACCCCAGGGGGTTTCTCAGATGCGTTGCCAACATAGAGAGCTAAGATGAAAAGCCTCTATATAGTTTCTTTGTTGAGCTAAGTAGTTATTTAACTCAATTCTTTTAGTACCAGAAGGCTGTGCCGAGCGTTGGTGGTCCGTGGAGAGCACTCCAGGGTACAACCTGCACTCTGAAGGCGGCAACCTCAAAATGGTGCTCAACACCACTGCGCGGGAGTGCTACGCGGCTGTACTAGCTGCACCCCAGGACCAGCTCTACAGGTATACGCTAAGAAATTACACATTGATTTTAACTACTCTTTCTATCATTAATTCATTAAATCTATTAGGTACCTACTCTCGCGCAAAATATTGTCATCACGTTGAAGTACGATAGAAAAATCTTGTAAGGGAAATGTCTCTTCTCTGGTGTACCCGACACTGTAGCCATAGTTGGAGTTGGAACCTTCAATCTTAATACGTATATAGCTATAAAGGTGGCAAGGAGGGTGTCAATTATTGTAATGAACGTGTCAATCATTGCGATGTTTACCTTATGTTGCATCTGCTGTCAGAAATCATGTATTGGACATTTGACAAAATGCAAAAAATTGCGTCATTTACCGCCAAGATGAAACTCTTCAGTTTAGCCTACCATGACCATCGATCTATAAACATATGGTCCTTGGAACCGGATCGTTGCGTTCGTAATATGATACTGTGTTGTGAGATTTAAGCGATTCCCACCGTCTATGATATTGTGATATCTCGAAGACAATACATCGCCGGTAATGGTTATTGTTTTGAAAAAAAAAAAAAATCGTAGGTAACTGATTACTAGAGAAACCGTATCGTAATTAATAATCATCGCATTGTTCCATCGAATTAGGCACAACATGTCTACTCATATCATATTAACTTGATAACATAAGCGTGTGTTCGACTGGCCCAGTGGTTTATTACGACTTGTAGTAGGTCCTCTGGGGTCTGATCTTCGCTAGAGTCGAAACGCTCGCTTTTTTACGGTAACCAATTTAAATTGGCGTAGCCATACTATGATATTTCTTTGCAAAATTCATTCACTGTATCGCGACAAGAAAGCGTCGTATTTTGTTTGACCTTAAAACTACATACACTTGATAGGTAAGGTATCTACTTGTGGCGGACTACCGACATCAAGAACATGGGTCACCAAGGGCGTTGTGGGAAATTAACGGCATCGTTAAGGATTTTAGGAGTTATAGGCAAACAAGAATACAGTAGGTACAGCCACAATACACAACATGAACATGGGCCTCACTGTGGTCCTAACTAGCGAATATTTGTCGCAAAAATTAGTGGTGCGATAGGATCTAAAACCGACTAAAACTTTACGTTCGTTGGTGATAAACGCTCTACTCTAGAGTATAGCTACGGCCTCAGGAGTTGTCAACTTTCGAGTATCCAGCCACATCACATTTATATGTATACATAGGTACTACTTTTGATGTGCAGGTCTGCCCAATGGGTGAGTCCCGGGGGCGTGGCCGAGGCGGACTCCGTAGCGATCGCGGAGGGAGCCGCCGGGAGCTGCGTGCTGAACACGGAGGACAAGTTCACGGAGCCCGAGTCCTACCGCGTGTCCAACTACTACACGTTTTACATCGAGAACCAGTGCCGACACGATTGTGAGTTGACCTTTCTGAACTAACCAAGTACCCATGGCTTTTATTTGGTGTTAGGGTTTTTGTCACAGCGACCGTCCCTTGTTTAATACAGAAGGTAAAAGAGCAATTGGCTCACAGCTCCAAGCCCAATTCCAAGAGTGCAAAGTTCGAGATCAGTCAATGAGCCCTTTCGGTCTGCGTCCTAATTGACCGAGCGAACGAAGCGAGCGTAGCGTCTTTGCTTCAGCTTCGACAAAATTTCTTTCGTATATCTGTTCCGTTGTCCGGATGTCCGGCTGTTCTCCTCTACAGGTCGCATTTCTCAACCGATTCTCGTGAAATTTTGTGAGCAGGTTCGCAAAATTAATATTTTTTTTGTCGATTCATTTTTTGGACATTTTTGTAAAGAAAAAAAACGAAAAATGTTCAAATATGACCCGATCTTCGTGAAATTTTGTAATAAGGTTCGATTATAAAAGTTTTTTGGCGATTTGTTTTTGGATCCCTTATTAAAGAAAAAAAACGATTTTTTTTTTCAAAAATTACCTGATCTTGAAATTTCGACTTCGATAATTAATAACAAAATTTTGTCGATTCGTTTTTTAGGTTTCGTTTTTGGATTCCTTTTCTAAGAAAAAAAAAAACCGAAAATGTTCAAAAATGAGGCCGTGAGGTCTACAGCTCACAAGCCACTAGGTTACCTTGCTTTTTTAGCACTACCAGCCGTCAAAATCCGCAGTAGCCTAGTGGTTGGACGTATGGCCCCTCGAGCAGATATAAATATACTCAAGAGCAATAAAAACGGATCACTTTGTATGAACAATTCCATACAAAGTGACCCGTTTTTTTTGCTCTTGAGTGTATTATGACATCAGTTTTGTTTTTCAAAACAGGTGAATGTGAATAAGTGGTTTTCCCCTGTTTACGAGTACGAATGCTTAAAGTTGTTCATATTCTTGTTCTAGGTATTCAAAGCCTTAATAATAAACACTAAAATTTATTCTTCATTTTAACAGCCATTAAGGAAATAGAACTGGACAGACTTTATACTTACTTAATGGATTTTGCTAAAAGCCAAGAAGCTTACATTATCTACAAATGTCAGTAAAATTACCTGAATAGCTCTATTTTGCATAATTACATTATTATTCACCCAGCCTCTAATATTTTATCCTCTAAATACCTACTTACACCCAATCAAGATTTGTTCTTTGGTAGGTACAATAATTACATTCTATGACGTTTTAATAACATTATTGTAATTTTTACATCGGTCATCTGTAGTTTGATGCTTTAATTTGTCACAGAAAGTTGGTAAGGTTTTGATTCATAATTATTTTACTAGTTTTTATTGAACTTGCACTGTTCGAGTGTTCGTATGTATGTAAGAAGTTTTTATATATATATACGACGAGGAAGGCAAACGAGCAAGTAGGTATGTGTGTAAGTTGTCCGTCAAATCTTGCAACTAAATTTTCAAACAGTTATCCTCAACCGATTGAGATATTTGGCATACTTATGTAAATCCGGTGATAGCTAATACAATAATCTTGGGCCGTGTTTTATAAAGCTACAAGTTACAAATTTAAAAGCGGAAGTCTCTTTCTAACAAAAGGTGATAGAATGAGACTTCCGCTTGTAAATTGTAACTTGTAACTTTATAAAATACGGCCCTGGTAGTGAAATCCCGGTGGCGCGGCCAGGATCGTCTCCACAGGAGGGAACTCTTCAACGGTTAATGGAATCGACTTAAAATTTGGTATGGATTTGTAAGTTGGATCACAAGTAGGTACTACAGACAACAAATAGTACAGTTCTCAAAAAAGCTTGTGTGTTAAAAAATATTTTTTTAACAGAAAACTTATTTTTGTTGCAGACCCAAAGAAGATAGATCGGTGTTCCTACGAAGAGTACTACAACCAAACGCTGAAACACGTCGAATTTACGTTCAAGAATTATACCAAAGACGAAGTGAGTTTAATGATTTACACATTTTAAAATTCTGTGTGTTTTACAATCATTTGGAACGCAGATGGTTTTGTTCGTAGTGGTTGCCTATTCATTTTCTGTTTTGTTTCTATTGCGCCTATTTCTACTAGTTTAAATCGCTATAATAGAGCCATTTGTGGGTCTTGTGCCACGAGACTGAATCAAGATTAGCCTTTCGACTGTTAAAGTCTCCATCTATTATGCGTTTCATTAAAAATTAAGTTTAAAAAACTGCTGCATGCTGCAACTTGGTCAAATCATTTAGAACCTTTTTAATTTTCCTTTCAATCGAAGTTACGGAAAATGCTCGAAGCTATTACCTAGTTTTAGATAGTATATTGCTATTTATACTTTACCCAATAATCCACGTGTCATGTCATGTCTTATCGTTGCGCCTTACTCACGAAACTGTAATCATTCGTATATTTAATGGTTGTATAAGTTACATGGAAGTATTGCTGGCACTCCGGTACGCAAAGTTATCATTACTGGGGAAAATATTGTTGATGTCATGGTTGCTGATCGGTACGACAATATCTAATTACCGTAATTGGTCTCATAAAGACGGTCTTGTCTTTGGCATTATTTACTATGGTTTTTATTACAAATAATCGTGCCTGCCATCTGATTGACTCCGTGGCGTAATTATTAAATAAAAAACGTAACTTGCGCACCGAGGGTTCCGACCCATTATGTAATAATATTTATGATACTTACTTTATCTATATACATATCTTAAGTCCTCTATAATGTGTTCACAAACCGTAGAAAATTACCAGCATTACGACAACCAGTTTTACTATGATAATTTTAGTAATGTAACGCAATTATGACATCAAATTCGGCAACGTTATGAGTTTCAAATTTGGAATATCTTCAAAAACCAATAAAATTTCAATAAACCTACACTACAAAACGTTAGCTCGGCATGTTTGTCATTATAATAATAAAAAGACAGACAAATTCGTGACAGTTTTGTTATGCCTTCGGCTTCTGAATTCATCTTAGAGTAGGTACTTATAATGTGTGTAGATAAAATAATTTATGCAACTGTACATAATTGACCTTAAAACAGTCGTGTGATCTCATTATGAAACTCGGCTTCGCCTCGTGTTTTAAGGCCCCTGTTATTATTATGTAATAGTTGCATAAACTACTATTACGTACAGTGGTTCATAGTAGGATAGACGGATAAGCGGACATCCTATAGTGTAACTATCACTTATGTTACTTTTTATCCCGGAACCTTGCTTATGATATTTTTCTCTGCAAACTTAAAAGATAAGAGGGGGGACGGTATTTTTTTAAACATTTTTTAATTGCACTTCAAAAAAGATAAAATTCATTTTAGAATGTGTAAACAGAATCCTTTCATATGTTACCCTACTTGACCAGGTCACTCCAACTCCACTTTGACATTTTATGACTCATTTTCAGACCATGTTGCAATAAAAATAAATATTGGAAATACTCCACTAGAAGGGTGCAAGCTCCCACCATGACTCGCAGCGCACTCTGCATTTGTTACTGTTACTACATATGTATGTCTTTCCAGTGCAAGAACGCATGCGAGGTGGAGTCCCGTTTCGTCTGCCGCGGGTTCACGTGGCAGGCGGGCGCGGGGCCGGCGGGGCCGCGGGGCGCGCGGGGGCTGTGCGACCTGCACTCCGAGGACCTGGTGTCGACCGGCTCGTGGCTGCTGCGCCGCGCCGCGCGGGCCGTCTACTACCGCCGCGTCATCTGCCTCAACAGTAAGCTCCTTGATACAAGAGCGGGGTGTGGTGAGGCGGGGGAGGGGGCTGTGCGACCTGCACTCCGAGGACCTGGTGTCGACCGGCTCGTGGCTGCTGCGCCGCGCCGCGCGGGCCGTCTACTACCGCCGCGTCATCTGCCTCAACAGTAAGCTCCTTGATACAAGAGCGGGGTGTGGTGAGGCGGGGGAGGGGGCTGTGCGACCTGCACTCCGAGGACCTGGTGTCGACCGGCTCGTGGCTGCTGCGCCGCGCCGCGCGGGCCGTCTACTACCGCCGCGTCATCTGCCTCAACAGTAAGCTCCTTGATACAAGAGCGGGGTGTGGTGAGGCGGGGGAGGGGGCTGTGCGACCTGCACTCCGAGGACCTGGTGTCGACCGGCTCGTGGCTGCTGCGCCGCGCCGCGCGGGCCGTCTACTACCGCCGCGTCATCTGCCTCAACAGTAAGCTCCTTGATACAAGAGCGGGGTGTGGTGAGGCGGGGGAGGGGGCTGTGCGACCTGCACTCCGAGGACCTGGTGTCGACCGGCTCGTGGCTGCTGCGCCGCGCCGCGCGGGCCGTCTACTACCGCCGCGTCATCTGCCTCAACAGTAAGCTCCTTGATACAAGAGCGGGGTGTGGTGAGGCGGGGGAGGGGGCTGTGCGACCTGCACTCCGAGGACCTGGTGTCGACCGGCTCGTGGCTGCTGCGCCGCGCCGCGCGGGCCGTCTACTACCGCCGCGTCATCTGCCTCAACAGTAAGCTCCTTGATACAAGAGCGGGGTGTGGTGAGGCGGGGGAGGGGGCTGTGCGACCTGCACTCCGAGGACCTGGTGTCGACCGGCTCGTGGCTGCTGCGCCGCGCCGCGCGGGCCGTCTACTACCGCCGCGTCATCTGCCTCAACAGTAAGCTCCTTGATACAAGAGCGGGGTGTGGTGAGGCGGGGGAGGGGACTGTGCGACCTGCACTCTGAAGATCTGGGCCGTGCTATATAAAGTTACAATTTACAAACAGAAGTCTCTTTCTAACAAAAGGTGAATGAGGCTTCCGTTTGTAAATGCGGCCCGGTTGTCCACCGGGTCTATTACATAGTCTTAGCAGTTGGATTTATAGCGATTAGCATCAGGCAAGGAGAATGGTAATGTTCAAGCGGTACCGTCCACTTCACTGCCACCATAGAGCTACGCCTATATCCACCTTAACTCATCTCATTAAGTATAGTCAAGTGCAAAATATGGGTGCATACAACTTACTCAAATATACAGGGCGTTACAAAAATACCCGCAAAGTCGAAAGGGGGTTAAATGGTCCGTTTACAATATTTGAATGTATGAAATAAAAAAAAAATCCATACCATATGCAAGCCCTAACCCTAAATTTTTTACGGGTTATTTTGTAACACGTTATATGTCCCATGGCTCTTATGTCGGCGAATTTAAGTTGTGATGGATTAATTAGATACATATTTTTGCACTTGACCATACCTGCCTAAGTAGGTATATGAAAATATTTCGTATTTTGCATTAGGAGTAAGTATTTCCTCTATGCATCTTTGTCCTAGTTCTAGGGAGGCTATTTTTTCTGTTTCCCCAGTAACCGTGGAGTGCGAAGCGTCGGAGCTGGTGGTGACGTACCGGCCGCGCGGGCGCTTCCGCGGGCGCGTGTACGTGCCGGGACGCGGCGAGGCGTGCGGCGCGCGCGGCGCCGGCGCCGACGTGCGGCTCGCGCTGCCGCTGCACGGCGACTGTGACGTTAACTTCGCGCATGCCATCTCGCACACGCCTAGCGGAATAGTCAACAGGTATGTGACTGTAAAAGTTTTGAAATATTGTGTTATTTATATACAAGCTCAGCCTTGTGGCTCGGATCTCTATGCGTCAAGTTACCACGTAGGGTATCACCGGAGTCTTCAGCATTATTCAAAAACTTAAGAACTTAAATACTGCGCAGTAGGCCTAGCACGAAGTTTACGAATTCTGCGTAACGTTACGTTAGCGTATCGAGATCGATAAATCTCATACTAAATTTTAGTTCCAAATACGCTCACGGGCGGGCGCTGTCCCAAACGTCACAAATTTCTCGATAACGTTTACTACTCGATTACGTTACGCAGGTTTCGAGTATTCGTACTCGGGCCTCTGTAGAAGTGAGGCTGACGCTACTATCATTGACAAGGTACTTATTTTTTTAAGGTGCGATCAAAACATATGAAGTGATGTAATTTAAGAGTATATATGTCTTACGTAACTGATAGCCACGGATTCAATTCAAGTTAAAATGATGGTCGTTGCGTCCTGTTCCCAGAACGATGGCGTACGTGATGGTGATGATCCAGAACAACCCGATCATCCAGACGGCGGGCGACCGCTGGGTGCGCGCGGGCTGCGCGCCGGGCGCCGCCCGCGCCGCCGTGCACGCCGCCGTCGCCGTCAGCGACTCCGGGTACACATACCAGCCTTTACAGCCCTACTGTTTCAACGACACTGCTTGGAAACGGATTCCGAGAACAAGAACAGTTCAAGACACTATACGCTATGACACATCATATCATTTTATCGAAGAAGTTTAAACTGTGATTGCAATGTCGTGAACGCCATGCAATACTTAGTAAAAAGGGCATATTTCGTTAAAGCAGGGGTTCCCAAACTTTTTCACTTTGCGGCGCTCCTTACATTTTTGCATTTCGTCCCGGCACCCTGTGCCAAGTTTGTAGCTGTGTGTGTATACAGTAGATACAATGGCATCAATACGGTATCTAGGAGAAGAGAAAACGCAAATGTATCACGGCACTTCTGGGACTCTTCACGGCGCCCCGTTTGGGAACCCCTGCGCTAGAGCATTCCTATCCTACCAAAGATTTCGCAATCAAACGTATGTATTTGAGTTTTCATAAGCCATTGATATCTGAACACATTTCATTTGTTATCCTACAACTTGTTTTTTTTTTTTTTTGATTCTTGATTTGGTGATTTTTATAAAATGTTTATGTTGTCCTTGCAGCCGTCCGTCGGCGGCCAGCTCGCCGAGCGCGGCGGCGAGCAGCGCGGCGCTGGGCGGCGGCGCGCCGGTCTCCATGTACGTGCTGCGCGCCGACCCGGCCGCCGGCGCCGGCGCCGCCGCCGTGTCGCTCGGCGAGCCGCTGGAGCTCAGGATCGACACTACCGGTCAGTCCAGACGCAGCATTCCATGCAACAAACTCGGAATACAGAACGAATTAAAAGCCGCGTTCAATCAGTGGCGTGCATAGAATTTTTAGTCAGGGTAGGCAGAGAATTTCGAGTAGGTAGATCTATATGATATTCAGTAGTGAAGACCCGTTGGATGCCCAAAACTAAAAAAAAAAGAAAAAAAAACTAAAAACTAAAAAACAATTACTTTGCTCACCCGCGACCACTAATGACAAATAGTTATATCTGTGCGGCAAATGTATGTTTCCATGCAACACCTCCACCTCCACTGCTACACGAATCAACACATGCCACACAGACCCAACTATCACCACCACCACTATACTAAACGCTGACGCGTTTCGGCACTCTCCACGAGGCCATTTACGAAGCACAACAACAACCGCTCAACATGCCACCACTTCCACTACTGACATATGTAAACCATGTACTCAACTTAGTTAATGACAAAACCAACGTACCCACTAATATTTTATAAATTCCAAACTACCCTTTTATGTAAGTCCTAAACTACCCTTTTTTAAGAAATGAATTCCAAACTACCCTTTTTATTTTTATTTTTAATCTACGCCAGGTACCCCGTTATTTTTAACCGAGTACGGTAAAAAGAGAAGTCATGTTCTCATTATTACTATGACACATTATTAAAATTAGAACCAAGTCGTAACAAAGGCGAAGAAACCAAATTAACTTGTTCATTAATAATAGACCCCATGTTGTTGTACCTAATTATTTCCAATTGTTCTAAAACCGATAGCCGCAAACCCTTATCACAATAATGTAAAATTTCGTACGTATCTGAGTCTAACAACGAATGATTCGTTTCTAATAAATGCTTGGCAAAGTTTGATTTCTCTGGATGATCATGCCTATATGACGAGACATGCTCTTTAAATCTAGTATCAAAGCTTCGACCGGTTTGTCCAATGTATACTTGACTACAGTCGCCACAAGTGAGTTTATATACGCCCGACCTGTTCCCTTTATCCACCTTTTCTTTGTTATTACAAAGTCTAGAACGTAAAGAATTAGTAGTCTTAAAGGCAACATTGATGTTATTTGATTTTAAAATATTATAAATCTTGTCAGACAACCGGCCAACATAAGTAATACTAGATCTAAATTTGTTAGTAGGCTGAGATGGCAACGCAGAGTAAAGCATGCTATTCACTATCCGTCCCTGCTTCTTTTGAACCAGACTATTAACCATTGCTGTACTATAACCATTTGTTGTTGCTATCTGATATAAAGTATGTAACTCAGAATCATAATGCTCTTTCGAAAGAGGTACAGTTAGTAGTCTATGTACATAACAATGGAAAGCAGCCAGTTTATGCTGCCATGGGTGAGTAGAATTTGCAGGTATGACAGTATCTGTGTACGTAGGCTTACGGTAAATTTGAAACTGGTGCCTATTATTTACTCTTGTAATAGTTAAATCCAGAAAATTTAATGAACGATTTTCCTCTAATTCTCGTTTGAACTTTATTTTTGGATGTTTGTTATTGAGAGCACTAATAAACAAATCTAGCTGCCTCATACTCCCCTTCCAACATAAAATTAAATCATCAACATACCTATAATAATATACTAAATTGCTGTTCCCCACTATATATTGTTTTTCAAAGTTATCCATAAAAACGTCAGCCATTAAAGGACTAAGAGGTGACCCCATTGCTAAACCATCACTCTGCAAATAATATTGACCATTAAATCTGAAATAATTTTGTTTCATGCATAAAGTTACTAATTCTATTAACTCACAAACCTCCCCCGGATGTAAACGCTTCCTTTCTAAGTGACATCTAAGGATATTTAAGGTTTCACTATATGGTACGTTGGTAAACAAACTATCCACATCTAAAGAAAGTAATG